>JANPWX010000244.1:194397-279426 GCA_024734555.1 Trochalopteron elliotii
GCCCAGGAGCCTCGGCCGGAGCCCGACGCGTGCCTTTGTTCAATGCAGAAATGCCCCGCGCCCCCGGCAGCGTACCCGGGGCGGAATAGCTGCCCCCGGAGCGCCGCAGGCGCGCCCGCCTGCTCGGGTCAGCTTCCCCAGCAGGGAGACCCCTCCAGGGTCCTGCGTCTCGCACCCGCATCGCACCTGCCCGCCGGGCTGGACCGGAGCCAGCGGTGGGCATGACGGCATCTCCCTCTCCGTGGCACTGCTCCGGCCCCTGGGAACACGGTCCCCACGTATTCCCCGAGGAGAGGTACCGCAGCACCCCGCTGGCACCCGGCCCCCGCGGGACTGAACCAAGGCAAGGTCCTAGGGGAAGGCCCCAGGGAAAGCCTAAGCTCACCTTCAAATAGGTCACTTCTCACTTCTCAGCATGAACCAGTTGTACTGGTTTCAATGCCCTAAACTAGTTCAAGTTGACTAGCATGAACAGAACCAAAACAACTTCATGCACAACCAGGTCTGCATCAAAATATGTAGTAGTTGAGCTAACTGCACAGCCCTGTGGTTGCGCTGGGTTGTGTCTCACAGTGCACTCGTCACATCCTATTTAAAATGTACCAGTTAAATCCACAGTCAGTTTGCCTGACTACTGTACCAGAATAGACCAACTGGAGTATGGCGGTACATATGTAGGAATGGCATCACATGCTGCAGGAAATAGCAGGGTGGTTGCATAGTACTCTACAGTAACATCTGAAATCTTTAATCACACAGACCTCAATTTAAAATGCTCTTGTCCATCCAGGGCAATTATGGTAACAGACAAAGTTGTTAAAAAGATACAAGTCTTGTTTGTTTAACATATAACTTAAAAGCAGGCATCACACAAAAAATATATCACAGACTGCTTTATTCACCTGCACTTTCAGAGCTGCAGTTTCAGAGCTGTGCTGGTGGTGGCCAGATTGTCCATCTGACTGCAATATTTCTGGCCTGTCCCCCTGGATCCTGCATTCTCAGGGTGTTAGGTCGAAGAGCAGCAGCAGCTGAGTCCAGCCCAACCCAGCTCCCCTCTGCGGTGATGAATGGAGCAGAATCATCACTGAAAGATCAAACCACACACATTGAGTGTCACGAGTTCTGTGAGTTTGTTAGTTTAACCCATACCTTGGTCCATATAATGTTAAAATCTTTACGGTATTGCTAGAGAAAAACTAAATGTTCAATTATGATTCCCTTTATTTTTATATGCAAAATAAGCATGAAGTGAGGAGTGTCTAGAAAGATACATTTTTACCCACGTTTTTCTCACGCTATTACTGTAAGCTAAAAGACTAACACAATTTAAGTTTCACATTCCAAATACTTTTCTTTCAGCCCCAGACTGTCCCAATGTCACTAATCGCCATGCTCTATGTCAATGATGTTTCTCCTCAAATAATGATTCTTGGATTTCCACCTCAAACTAGTGTTTTTCCAGTTAATTCCATTTCCTTGTAAACCAAAGCACAGTCAAAAGACACAGTAAATAATTAATGTGAGAGGAAGCAAAAGAGTTCAGAAGAAAAATGGAATAGATTCAAAATATTTATTGTGGAGGAGAAAAACCAGAGCTGACACAAGGCCAAACTTGCAGGGATACAGAACCGAGGCCTCAGAGTACCAGACAGCCACTGAACGTGGATTTCACAAACCACTGTCATAACAGCATCTTTTAAAACACAGACTAATGCAAGAAATAAAACTGAAATCTTGTTTAAAAAGGAGATTCCCTTGCAAGCAGAAAAAAGAACGGCACAAAACTCCATATGACCTTTCTTTGTGGGATACGAATACAAGCAGAACAGGAAATTGAACCGGTGTGGAAAACTGCAACAACTTATCAACTGGAAATCAGACGTGATAGAAGAGTGACTCACAAGGTCATGGAGAAGTTTGAAAGAATGCAGGAAAACATGTTTAGACTGTGAAAATGCCACAACATTTACCATAAGCAGCTGTTTGTCCCCGGAGTCGCCCCGGGGATCCGGACAGTGGGCTCAGGGTGGCCAGGGGCAAGCACTGCTCTGACTCACTGACAGCCACTGCTGGGCCAAGGAAACACATTGACTTCACCATCACTTCTGATTTTCCTAAATTTTATTTATTGACCTCTACCAGAGATGCTTTGAAAGACTGTGATATAAATATTTGCTTTGAGAGGAAATGTAAAAACAAACAAAACAAAACAATCCTAACAACCTCCCCAACCCCAACGCTTAGTCTCGTCTTTACTGCCTAAGACGACTCACATTTTCCCTCAAGCCCCAGCAGGCTGCTCCATCTAGACAATAGCAAATCCAGTTTGTTCACCCACACCGGCTGCATTTCCTTTGGGAAATACTTAATGCATTGACAAAATAAACACTCTTGACTCATCCCAGCAACACCAAGCACACACACAAGCCTCCAGACACGCCAGGGATCCTCAGGCTTGCAAAACACCCCGTGTACAGTTACATTCTGGCAAGTCCTTTTCATTAGAAGCTCAGCTTCGGCGCGTCCTTTTAATCAACAGCACATCTGTCAGGAACTCGGTGCAAAACTCCTCCGCCACACACATGGGACAATTTCCCGCTCATTTTCCATGTTTCCTTCCCCGATCTTTGCCAACCTCTTAAAATACAGAGGGAGAAAGCACGGCAGCCCTGACACGGGGCAGGACTACGGACGGGCAGAGTAAGACACCGAGCGGTGGCTCCACGGGCAGCACTCTGGCGCTGCTGATGCTGGTTATTCTATCCCGGCACGACCTTGCCCGCGGGCCCTTGGCAGCAGAGGGATCCGCTGGAGCTCCCGCTCCGTCAGAAGCCGGGCGGAAGCCACGCAGTCCCCTCAGGGAGCTCTCAGCCCCGCACTGTCCCCTCAGGGCGGTCCCCTCAGCCCCGCGCTGTCCGCTGAGGGAACTCCCGGCCCCGTGCTGTCCCCTCGGGGAGTTCCCGGCCCTGCACTGTCCCCTCAGGGAGCTCCCGGCCCTCCGCTATCCCCTCAGGGGGCTTCCGCCCGACCCCGCACTGTTCCCTCAGGGAACTCCCAGCCCTGCATTTTCCCCTCAGGAGCTTCCGCCCAGCCCTTCACTGTCCCCTCAGGGAGCTCCCAGCCCTGCACTGTCCCCTCAGCGAACTCCCCATCGGCCCCGCGCTGTCCCCTCAGGGCGGTCCCTCAGCCCCGCGCCTGCGCAGTGCGCCCGGCAGCATCCGGGTCCGGGCGCGGCCATGGCGACGGTGGCGGAGCTCAAAGCAGGTCGGGGCAGGGGCTGGGGATGTCTGTGGTCGCCGGGAGGGCGGCCCGGCCTTCCGCGGCCACCCGGATGGATGTCAGAGCTGCCGCGGTCGCTAATACCATCCCTTGGGCGCTGCCCCCCCCGTCTATCGGAGCTGCCCCCGTCATGTACCGTGGGCTGTATTTCAGTATACTTCAGTGTTAAACGCATCTCGGTGCACTAACATCCTACTTCTTAAATTGCCGGAACGTATGCTTGCGGCTAAAAAGAAAAAAATTGTATTTGTGACTTTTCTGAAGGCTTAACTTTTATCTGTGAGGTGCCTAGAGTGGTGGGTGCTGGTACGTGCACGTGCAGATACCTTATCGCTGTCGCACTGGGCATAGGCCAGAATTCTGCGTCGGGGCTAATTAGTGCTGCTGCTTGAACGCGTCTGCCTTTAAATTAACGCGCCTTTTTGTGGTGATAGTTTTAAAGGACACACTGGAAAAAAGAGGAGCTCTTGCCCAAATCAAAGCGAGGATCAGAGCTGAGGTGTTCAATGCCCTGGACGACCAGAGCGAGCCGCGGCCGACGCTGTCCCGGGAGAACCTCCTGATCAATGAGCTCATTCGGGAGTACCTGGACTACAACAAGTATAAATACACAGCGTCTGTTTTGACGGCAGGTATTGGCCGTGGATTTGTGCCATCGCTATGATAGTAATCTGTGATTGTTTGGTTGAATAATTCCATTGATATTATGGAATTAGTAAGTGTAACAAGCTGCATAATCTTGTTTTCCCTTGGGAGTTAACAGGGTACAAACAACCTCTCCACAGCTCTACTTGCAGCGTTAAGCCAAATCGTTCCATTAGTTTTCAAGAAAACTTATTCTCTGCTCCTTTACCCTTGAGGTAAATTGTTTGACTCAGTAGCTGATGCAAGAGCAAGAAAACTTGATAGCAGCCTGCAAACTCAAATTTCTTAAAATGCCTGAGAGTAGTACTTTAGAGAAAGAGTTGCTTGTTTGATGAATTTATCTTTATACTGTAAGACTTCTTTAATATTTTTCTTAGATTCTTTAAGAGTGAAGATAAAAATTGTTACGTGCTATTGTAAGTTACACCAGTATGAATCACTAATCCTTAAGTGAATTCCCTGGAATTACAATACAGTGTTAGTTATTAGTAGTCTAAAAGAGAGGCATGTGCTCTCATGATCTTTTGAAGTCTTCTGCTAATCAGTGACATTTTTCTTACCAGTCTTAAGGTTCAGGGATTTTGTTTTCCAGAATCTGGCCAGCCTGAAGTGCCCTTGGATAGACAATTTCTTGCCAAAGAGCTGAACGTAGTTGAAGATACAAGTGCAAAATCAGTGTAAGGAGGAATTTTGGAATGCACAGTATGTTCTGTATTCTGTATACCGGTATATTTTTCTCTTTAGTGTTATTATAAATCACATACAAATATCCTCACTAATTGAAATGTGGCTGATCCCAGGCCTGTTCTAATGTGCTGGACTCTGTTTCACAATGCCAAACATGGGGCCACTTTCAGACATGCTCCAAACTAACAGTGAATTCTGCCAACACGGTGGCCAAAACACAACTCTCTTACCAGCACAGTCTGCTTTCTACAGAAAGTAGATCTGCTCTTTGCATATCTGTGAGTTCCTCTGTGGAGCAGTAAAATATTACTGTGAGATTAGATATAAAATCAGGGTGCTCCAATAAAACTGCTTTAATGCCCTGAGGGCTGAAGCAGGTTCAGACATGCTGAGCATTCTCTGTAGCCTGTGCTGTCTGAACCTGTCAGGTGCTCAGGGAGAGGCAAGTTTGAGATGTGCTGTGGTGGACTGGCCTGTAGCCCACCAAAGTCTGATCTGTTGTCAGTGTGTGCATCCTTGTCATCCACGGGTGAGAATGTGGATCTGTGCTAAACACACTCCAGTTCTTCACATGCCAGGGGAGTTGGAGCTCAGTGGAGAAGGTCACTTAGTCTGAGCTTTTTAGGGCAGTGTTGGTGTTCAGGGGGAGCTTAGGTCTGTGCCTATTTATGTAATGATACTTTGGATGTGTTTTAAGTCATTAAAGACATCTGTGCATATTGTAGAAATGAATATTAAGATCTGACCAGTCCTGGGGAAGGGTGTATTTTTGATGCTCAGTATTTAATAGACTTTAGAGATTACTTTTGTATTTTCTCCCTTAAGCAGACCTCTCCTGTATGGAATTCTCTCCCATTTCTTACATGGTGGTAAAGAAGAAAGTGCCCAGAATATCCCCCCTAAAGTGTCTTTGCTGACTTACCCAAAGCAGAACCTTGGCAAACCACCTGCAGAGAGAAATCAAAAAGGTGGGTGCAGTGTCATTTTTGCAGAACTTTAATCTGTGACTTTTCTAGATTTCCTGTACCATGCATAAACATGCAGCTGGACACTGTGTACCTCCTGCTCTGTGCAAGGAAGGCTTTCATCTGGCACCAGTGGCTTTACCATTTCCTAGAAGTTCAGCTGGCCAAATTGTATTCTCTGACATTATTATAAATCAGGAAAGGGTCAGCTAGAGACAGTCTCACTATATTGGGAATTTTATACAACATTTTAACCTAAATTCTCAACAAAATATATTAAATAGTGGACACATCTCTGTTTCTTACCTGGTCTAACCTAATTTCTGTAGAAAGTTCTTAACTCTTTAGCTGTCAGTTCTTTACATGGGCATAAACCTTTTCTGAGAACATAATTCATATCCTATTTGCCACAAAAGCTTAAGCCCAAAGTTCATTGCTCTATAGGAAACACTGCTAAATCTTATTTGCCTTTTGGACTGGTCACAATTAATGCCACCTAAGCTAGAGAATTAAAAAGTTCATTGGTCCAGTTTTTTCCTTCCAAGAGTCTGCTGGCATATTGGCTTCATTTTTTACTGTGAAAATTTATTACTCTCCTGTTAATACTACCCACTACCAAAAGTTTCAGAAGTATGAAGCCTGAGGTCTTACTGACATCCAAGAAGTGTGAGAAGTACTAACAGTTTTTTAACAGTTAATTCATTGAGACAATGCTGGTTTTCTTCTGCCAGAAGAGGGGGCTGAAGAAACAAAATTTCCATACCAAAACTGTTACAAATTACATCTTTGTTAGAGAACAATTATTTGTGTCAGAAATTTTTCCATTTTTAAAACAAACTGAGTGTATAGAATTGTTTTTAAAGTACTTTTGTTTGTACAGACTGTGCAGGGTCACCCTGCCCTGTTGACTCCAATATAACTTCACATGGAGGTTTCATTGGTTACAGTTAGGTACAGAACTCAGGATTAATCATAAAACACAACAGTACATTGCTTTTAGAACTAAACAAAAGCATAAAAAATTTAAGGCTTTGAACCTGTAAGTAAATATATTCTGAAATTACTTTCTGGTTGTGTTTGTGGAGTATGTTAGTGGAGACCTAAAGGCAGTGGGTTTAAAATACTGATTATCCAGCTCTTTTCCTTAGGCTGCATATTCAGGTAATCAAGTCCATTCATAAACTCAACCTGCCAGGTCTCCTATTTAACATCTAACTTGCTTTTCACTTTAAAAATTGTTTATTCAGATGTATGAGTATTCCAGCAGACTGGGGATCCTGATCAAAGGTGTGGAATGTGGTGTTTCTTTACCTCATTCACTATGGCTGAGTTGGAAGTTCTCTCAAGTCTGATCTTAGTGATGCAAAGCTTTTATCCTCTACACCTGCTTGGAAACATTTATTTGTAAAATTGATGATATTGTGCATCAGAGTTGATGATAGTAGAAGATAACCTTGGACAAGTAGAAGAACACCTTGGACCTCCAGATGCATGAGAATATTTTTGTCTGTGTTTCATTTTCAGACAGAATTCCAGAACCAGGAAGGATGGCTGCCATGAACATTGAAGAGCCTCTTATTTTACAAAGCATAAAGAGATGATATCTTTCATTTTCTAATTTCTCATTTCAAGGTCTGTCAGATTTAATTTAGGACATTTCTTCATTGCATAAATTTCTCCAATAAATCCAGTGGGACCATTTTAGCTTGGAACATCTACTCATGAGACAGGATGGCAAGGTCGTAGTTATTGTCAATTCAAAAAGTGTTAGCAAAGCTCTCTTTCCCCAGTGTTGATAGAAGGAAAACTGTATAGGGACTCACATTAGTGAATCCTGTGTCTAGAATTGCACCTGAATATACTGGGTTTATCCAATAAATTTTTATATAAAAACTTATAATTTCTGCACTTACATCTTTGTGTGTTTTACCTGTGTTTCTGAATAAATTTTTCAATTTTATTCTGTGTGGTATTTTGAGAGTGTTCACATGAAACATTTTAATCATTCTTTTTAAAAAGAAGCTGCACCTTTCAGATAAGTAAGGGAAAAGAAATTCTAATAGAAAATGGAAGTGATTTAGAGGCATAGTTGTTTTTAATTCTCTGGAAGTGGGGACTATATTTATCTTCATGCCAGCAAACAAATGGGAGTAAGTTTTTTCCATCTGGAGCTGCTATAAATTGTACGGTGTAACACTGGGCAAATGGGAGGGGAAGGAACTTCTGGGTTTTTTTTCCCAAACAACATGAAACTCAAAGTCAGGCAAAGCTAAAAATAAAGTTGATAGTAGATTACTGATTCCCAGAACTCTTTTTTGGCTGAGGTATTTACATGTTTTGAAATGGTAATTTAATTTGAAAGCCAAACTTGCAGGGGTACATAAAAAATAACATCTATTTTTTCTCTTCTCATTTTAACAAAATGCATAAATGTTAAAAATATCCAGCGGTACTGAGAGGAGTTTTGTATAAATAAATCTCTAGAATCACGTCCTTAAAAATCTTTGTTAGAGAAATGGTACAGTGGAGAGGGGAAGAGAGGAAGAGAACCTACAGTTTGTGAAGTTGAAAGGACCCCAAGTTGTGCACACTGTGAAATTTTGCCTTAATCTTGATTTGAGCCAGTTAGCATTGCAGGGATACTTTAATTTCTCCAAGCAGCCTGTACTGTAAAGTGGAATTGCAGAGCTGCCTTTATCCATTTGAAGCCTCAGCAGTGAGCTCATCTCCTGTGTGTGACTGGCAGTGCTGGCAGCTCCCTGCTGGCTGATGTGTGTCTCAGGACTGCTGCCAGCAGGGGAGGACGTGTGTTTGCAAATAAACCTCAATCAAATCCATCTGTAAGTCCTCTGCAGCAGTGGCAGCTGACCACTGCATCAGGCAAGGGAATCTCTGTGTGCTCTGTGCTCACACCTCCACCACCCTCAGCTGCTGAGCTGAAGAGCCATCCCTGAATTTTTGATTTGATTTTCTGGAAGTTCAGTGCTTCACCACTGTTTTTCCGTGAAGCAGTGGATCAATTTGTTATGTAGATTTGGATTCTGAACTGTCTTTTCAGAGGCAAAGAAAAAGGCTCTGAGAACACAAAAGGTCAAACCACCTCTGCTATGCAAATGTTTCAGTGTAACCAAAGCCACTGCTTCTGCTTTCTGTCTTCTCACCATAGATCATTCAGATGCTGCCCAGGTCCCATGGAGCTCCCTGGGAAATGAATTTTTAGTGGTAGAAATTAAAAAAAAAAAAAATAGCCCAGGCTGGAAAAGGCAAAGGGATGTTTGGTACCTGCTCTTTCCCAAGCACCACAGCTCAGCAGGCTCCTCTCTCCACAGTCAGGAAAGCAGAGGCTGCTTCACTGAGCTTTGAGGTGAAGGTGTATGTCTGAAATCAGAGACAAAATACACTCAAAACAAAGGGAATCTTTGGACTATTTTCTCTGGGGATTCACCCATTGTACAGACACTGTGTTGGGACAGTGGGTGGAACTTGCATTTCATCTAATTCCCAATCCCCTCACAGCCCACATTTGGGGATTAGAAACTATCTTTTGTTTCAAAGTACAGTCATTGTACAAGCAAACTAAAGGCAAATGAAAGTGTATTTCCAATGATGTTTATTTACAACAAAGCTTTGAAATACGTCTATGAAAATATACTGGTCTAATAATATTAATCATCTAGCATTTATCTTGACAGTACATGAAATAATGAGAGTATCTTTCAAGTCTGAATGTCAGACTGCCTGCCTTGTTACTGGGTGAAGAAGAATTGCAAAATCTTTCGCACATGGATGCACTTATCATTCCTTAATATTTTAAGGTGAGATCAATATTTAGATCAAAATATTTCACAGTCCTAGAGTCACGGGTTCAGGTTTTAGAAGAAATTGCCACCTCGGTGAGCATACACAAAAATTATTTTCTTGACTTCAGAAGTTGAATAATTACACCCTGGGGTGTCTTGTATTAACTGCCCTTATTCTTTCTACTGACAACAGAAAATCAAAAATAAATAAAAAAAAAAAAGAAGCATATAAAGTTTGGGGTCTTTAAACAGCAAAATGCATTTGGGAATTTTGTTGGAGATAGAACATTAGCCAAGAGCATTATGGAGGGAATTCCATCAAAGAGGCTGTTTGTTGTCTAAGCATGTTATCACAAGTGAAGGTGACAAGGAGCCAGTGAAGTCTGGTGTGGATATCAGATCTGGAAAGCACTTTGGAAGAACTTAACCCACAAGTTTAAAAAATTCTTTTAAGACCAAATTTTTGCTCTCCCCTCAAATGAGAGCAAACTGTGTCTCTAGACTGCAGGGCAGCTGTGCTGTTTCAGAGGTTTTAGTTTCTGTCCTGCACAGGGGAGATTTTTTTAAGCTTTATCAGCTCCCTCTGAGGAGTCAGTTACATTTTCCTTCCTGAGCTCCCTCGTGTCAGGCACCCAATCTCCGTGTCACTGGATCAGCTTTCCGGAGGAGTGATTATCCCTGGGTGATCACCTTTAGGAAAAGAACCCCCAAAAGGTTTGTTCACACTTGCAAAGACACCCTTTCAGCAGCAGCTGATTCAGAGCTGCTCTGTGCACTTCACAGACTTCACCTGAGCACCTGCAGCCAGCGTTAAGCACAAACATCAAGCAGTTGGTGACTGTTTTCCCTCATCAGACTGTTCTCAAGATTGATTGTCCTGCCTCGGACACAGACTGTCCCCCCTGTTGCAAGGACACAGCTTGACCAGTGCAATTACCTGTTCTAATTACATTACAGGGAAAGATGGTCGGTAAAACTTAAGTAAAAACATTTTTAAACAAAAATTGCATACCTGATGCTCTATTTAACAAACTAACATCACCATCTGTGCTTTTCTTTTTTCCCCTCTCTTGTGTTCAGGTTACACCATGGTAAGGAAGTTGGAGTTCAATTCTTTCCTTCTCGGGTGCTCTTCCTTTTCCCCAAGTACAATGTTTACAGTGCAGGTTCAGTAAGGAGGTTTTTAAGGGTAGGCTGCTCAATACTTTATTTTTTTTTCTAGAAAAGTAATTAAAGCAAATAATAAACAAATCAAGGGGATGTAAATAAAGCTTATTTTCTTGTCACAAACTCATCACCCACTGGGAATCCACAGCTTTCATTTTGAGGCAACTTTGGTTTAAAACAAGCACCACAACTTTCAGGAACCCCCAACCAGGCTATCAGACTAAACATATTCTTACATTAGCTTTTAAGTGAAGGTTGGAAGCCATGCTTACATTTATCAGTTCCTACCCCACATGGCTTGAGAGTGCAACCCTTTCAGTCCCAGCATTAATTTTTTTGGATTTCCCAGCTCCATTTAATGTCACATCATATATCACCTTCCAGCACTGCTGCTGTTAAACTGCCTCCTCGGGCAGCAAGCCTGCGTGTGCAGTGCTTTGCAGACCAGCCAGAATAATTTCCACTCCTTTTTAAGCTACTATTATAATGTGTCTGGTTTTGTGAAACAGCTGCATGTGTTTAAAAGGAACTTCTTAGGATAACGTTGATGAATGTTAAAATGATCATACTTTTCTGAGGATTCCCTTTCATTTCATTGTATTTCTAATTAAAAGCTAAGTTTGCAACCAAGAAACAGCAGGGGAAAAAAGTAAAATAGGGTGAACTACCCTGCCCTGTGAGGAACTTTCTGCTAACAAGGACAAGTTTCTTGGATTTGTGTCGTGGTGATCATTTCCCTGGTTTTGTGTTCCTACAGTTTTGCTCCAACAAAGTCACACATGCAGAGGTCTGATATGGGACTGCTGGGTCCTGGAAGGTTCTGCATGGCTCCATGGCAGCCCCACACCACTGCAGACACCAACCCTCCCTCTGACAGGATGGTCTGTGACCTCTGGGACTGTGTCACTGCCCTGGCAAAGCTGGGCTTCCCCAGCTGAGGCCCGAACTTGACCCTGCATCTGGTATTTCTGAAATGTTGCAGAGCAGATACCCCAGGGCTCTTTCCCTCTCTCCTCTTTGTCCAAATTTTTTCACCACTGGCCAGAACTAGAAGAAGGGTTACAGGTCTATCACACCTGCAAGTTCCTGACCCAGTGACAGCAGAGGTTTTCAGCCCAGCCTCCTCTCATAGGTATTTTTTTAGGATGATGGGACCATTATGAGCCCCATCCATCTTCCCCAGGAGGGTTTATTTTCCAGAGAAGACAGAGCTGTTGATGTCAAGAGAAATAATTTCTCTCAGGCCTGTGCTCAGATCCTTTGGGTATACACCATATTTAGTCTGTTGCTGAGAGGGGGTTGTTTCGGTATTTTGTATTTGGCACGTTGATGGGAATTCCTAGAGGATCCTAGCTTTCCCTTTTTGGGATATCTCCATCCACAGGTCCTACTGCACAAGGCTGTTGGCTACTAGGGGAGGAAGGAGGGGGGACAGCTGGGGACTGAAGGTTTGGGGGGTGTGAGGAAGGTTTGATGAGGAGCAGATCACTCCCTAACCCCTGCAGGTCTGGCTCCCAGCTCCCTGTCCTGCTCTCCCTGCCAGCACACGGTGCCTGCTCCCAGTTCTGCCCATGCATCCCTCAGCTCTTCACCACTTCTCTTCTACATTTACAGACACAGGGAGGTATTTCTTATATATGAGCAAGCATGGAAAGTCCTTTCTCAAGAACTGAGCTGCACATTGGATCGCAAAAGAAACTTTGGCAAATCTGCTGGGAAGGTGGCAAACAACCCTCTCGTTTCCCAGGGGCAAAGGAGGCTTAAACCAGCCCCAGGCTCCAAATGTCACATAAACACAGGGAGACCCAGAGCCACCTCCACCCACACAGTCCTGCTGTGTTAGGAATAACCCTCTTTGCCCAAGCAACCCCTGAACTCAGGGACTTAGCTCCAACAAATGCACTGACAGTGGGTAGGAAACATTCTGTGCCACACAGGCTGTGACCTGTTCTTTGCCCTTCTAGGCACAGGGCCATGAGGGGCAGGGATACTGCCAAGGCAGGAAGGAGTTAAATGTCCTTTTGCTTTGTCAAACAGCAGGGGAAAAGGGTGAAACCCTGAACATATGATTTAGGGGCACCCCCTTTTGTACATCTTTTTGAAAGCCAGAATCAGCCTGCTTCCCTAAAAAGTGGCTCAGGGCAGGGGCCACAGCCCAGGGTTAGGCCCTGCTGGGAACGAAGTTCTTGGCTCAGGCTGTGTTTTTTAAGCCAGGTACCAAAAGGATTTTCCAGCAGGACGTGGTTTCCAGGGCCCCTCCCCACTGACAAGATTCTCCTCCTCTATATAGGGAGGCTGCAAAGGCAGCAAGGACTTGGGCTGTCCCGGCTGGTGGCTGCATCTCCAACCCACTCTGCTCCCCCAATTGGACACCTGTGAGTACCACGGGGGCGAGGTCCTTGCTGGGGACCAGGGTGGGGGCTCACACACTTTGGGATGGGGACTCTGGCAAGGTAACTCTTCCTCTGCTCTGCAAACGCCTTCAGAGCATTAACCTGCTGATGGGAACAGACCTAGCAGGGGATTCATCCTGGTTTGTGTGTTACTGGTCGGGTTCTGCTTAAAATGCGTGGAGACTGTGCATGCCTGGAAGTGGGCAGGGATGTTTTAGCCTGCTTCTAGTCACTGCTAACACTGCCACTGCTGGGTCGAGCCTAAAAGACACGGGCTGCAGGGAGGGATTTGTGCTCTGAGCCGGCAGCAAGGTGCAGGGCAGTGCAGGTGGGCACAGGTACCTGCTGCAGGCAGCCATCGCCCGGCCATCTGGGAATGAAAAACCTGAGCTGCTGACCTTCCTGAAGTGTTCCTGACCTCTCGGGCCTAATAAAGAGCTGCTGAAAGAAAGTGCAACCAAATTAAATAACCAGTTCATCAGTAACTTGTTCTTTAAACATGGAAAAAATGCTTTAAAATTAGAAGAAGGAGTGGAATCACTTTTACGTAAATGCCCCAGCATTACATATATATGTTCTTATTAGGCTGGGAGCAAATTTGAAGCAAAACTAATTCGACAATTTACTGAAGTACGGTAATTTCAAAGGTTACATGAGGGGTTTTTTTAATGCAAAAGAAAGCAACAAACTTGTAAGAAAATCCCGCAAGTAAATTAAGACGACAGTAGATGGCAGTGCAGAAGGCGGCTTCAGCGCCATCCCAGGGGTTCACGGGCTTCTTTCACCTGTATGTGCGTGTGTCTGTGTCTGTGTGCATGCACACCTATAAAAACCTTGATATTTACGTGAAAGGCATGTATATTTACATAATTAAGAAGCATCATGAGATATTTTCAGTATAAGAGGAATCAGAAGGCTTGTCATTATCTAATACATACATATTAGTAGAACCTTTTCTGAAATACACTTGTTAAAGAGCAAGCCCACCTTTGTCCTTCACTCCCAGCTTTGCCCTGACAGGCAGTTTGCAGCAGGATTGTCTGGATGGACTGACTTGCTGACCTCCCCAAGTTTCCCCTTTCCTCAAACCACTGGGGCAGGGGCTGAACTGATGAACCCCCCGAGAGCAAAGCTCTAATTAAGTTGTCACTTCAGTTTAGTGCCCGATTCTGCCCTGGCCGTGTTTGCTTGGATGTAAACAATGAATTTTATTATCTCATTTGCAATTGACACACTAGTCCCTAAAAGGTATTTGTTTTGAATTTGTTATCATTACATTTTTGCGGAACGGCGAGTATTGAGCAGAACATCTCCATAAAAGGCAGCGTGGGGATGTATGCAGAGATCCCAATGCTTTGGAAATCACAGAGACTTCTTAGTTGCAAATCTGATGGCTTTTAAGCATGTTAATTTTAGGAGAAGCCAAGAGCTAGAGACAGCTTTCCAAATTGTGCAAAATCCAGTTAAATTACAGATTATTTGTGAATTATAATCAATATACAGAATTTGATTTAGTGAATAGAATGGCATTACAAGAATTTGAAATAGCTTGTACTTTCCAGATAAAGGAAATCTATCCCTTTTTTTATCTTCTTTTCTGATTTTTACGGTCTATAACACTGGCAATATAACCAGGGCCAATTTCTTTTGAAAATTAGAAAATGAATCAAGTGTTTAGTCAGAGTTATGTAGTAACCCACACTAACAAAGGTGAGAAGACTTTATTATAAACTGAGGCCCTTGCAGACTATTTGATTGAAGTATATGGAGAATGCATTACCAAAAAATGGTGAAAGGCCAGGAGGGATCAATAGCAGTGCTCATGATGCAGTTGTCAATGCTGGGGAATTCCAGTTCCTGGCTGAAGGTCACAAGATTCACCCCTAGATTATCTTTTGATTATCTTTTTTTTCCAAGCAGTGTTCAGTTGGATGATTCAGTTAAACAGTGGCAAAGTAAAAGATAAGGCAACTGGAAAGATCACAGTCAAGAATTACTGTAGCCCCAGAAATGCAGTTTGAGTCAAGAGCAGGTTACTGCTACACTCTTCCATCAGAAACTACTCATGAGAGCAGGGCTTGGTTTTTGAAAATAATTGGTTATATGTTCCTCTGTTGCAATAATTATTCTCTGTACAGATGTGATAAGGCTTTATATTGACATGCACATCCTGCAGAGGAAGGGAGAAGTGTCCTTTATCTTTTCCTTAGGAGAAAAGCAGTCCCTCCAAGCTCTGACTCAGGAGGCAATTCTGCTTGGCCAATAACCTTTTAATTAAAGTGCACTTCCTGGAAATATTTATATTTCATCCTTGAAATAACATACTCAGGATAAACCAGTTATAAAGACAGCATTCAGCTTCTGTCATTAACTTGAAATGGGAAAAGACAGTGAAGATCAGCCAGATGTCTCCACAGTGGGACAGCAGACAGAGGAACAGAGTGAGCTGTGGAAGTGTCTGTGTATGTTTGTGTGTTAGACAAGTACAACAAATGGATCAGGTCAGGTGTAATTTGGCACAATTCTAAGGCAAGAAACTTCCTATCAATAGTATTTTTGTGACTGCTTTTCCTCCTGCCATCCTCAGGACAACTCACCTCTGGGTATATAAAGTGTATACTCTTGTACCTGATTTGGGCTAAATGGATGAGAACCTCCTCCCACCCCTTGCACATGCATGGGGGTCTCCATTTCTCTCAGCCAGTCCTAGGGGTGAAACCCAGGAACTGGCTAAGGGGTCGAATTTGTTTTCCCAGGGAATGCTCTCAGCAGGCAGTAAGGAGTCTTTCCCCTTGGCCCATTTCCCCAGTGCCAGTCACACACTGGCCCAGTGCAGTGCAGTCTTGATCAGAGATGGGCCAGAAGATACAGTGCAAATTATTCATCAGAAAGCTTCAGCATCTCATTAGAAGCTCATTAGTCTTCACTAGGACAAATTTAATTGAGTTTGTGGAACTTACATTCTACCCCTTCAATTCAGATGGAAGACCTTCCTTTATAATGAAAATGAATGGTGCACATTAATAAATAAATTCAATTATTAATAGCCATTAATCCACATTTCATAACTGCATTTCCTTTTATACTGCAATAATAATCAGAAGCTACTAAAACTTTATCCTTAGATTCCAGAGGTTCAGTTATGAAAAGTTCTTTTCACATAAATCCATGTTTTCTCCTCATTGTGTTTCAGAGGAGTTCTGGGATCCAGCTCAGACTGGATCCTCACTAGTTCTTGTAGGGGATCTGTTCTCACCACTTTCAAACTAGCCCTAGGGTTTGGATCTAGGGAATAAGAACCTGTATTTCCAAGTTCTGCAGTTCATTCCATCTTATATACCTTCCAAATGAATCTTGCTTTGAAAAAGATTGAATTTAAAACTTTCTGCACCTTGCTTTGTACACAGAGGAACAAGTAGGAGAACGCAGTCAAATACAGACAGAGCAGCTCTCAGTTTCATGCTGGAATCTGTGGAAGATGTTTTTGACTTAACATGTAACAGAGAAAGGAACTTTTCCTTGGTCCTTGGGCAACAGAACAGACAAACCTCTGGGATGTCCCACTGAGACATGTTTTGTAACAGGCCAACAGTTTTGGCTACGGTTGGGTTTTTGAGGTGGATGGTCAGGATGATTTGGCAGTTTGATTTTCATCATCATTTTCTGTGGGCAGCCTCAGAATAGCAGGATTGGACCCCGTGAAGCTCAGCTCTGCAGTTCAGTCTCATTTTTGGTGTTTTGGTGACAGCAGCACCTAACTCCTATTGATATAAAAGTGCTGTCACCTGGCATTTAGCCACAGGCAGCACTATCCAACCTTTCTGATGCTTCACCATGGCCATCCAGCTCTCTTCTGGGCATAGGGTGGGCTGAAATCCCCATCTCCACTGCTGCAGCCGTTGCTCCCAGGCTTCTGGGGCAGTGGGGTGGAGAAGGTAGGAGCCTTGCCTGTTTTCCCAGCAGTGGGAGAGGCCAGGGCAGCTCCTGCTGCTCCCTGAGCCCCCCATGGCCCTGGGGATGGGGCAGCCCTGGGGATGGGGCAGTGCTTCCACAGCTCCCTGCTGCAGCAGCTTCCCCCCCAGCCGCCAGCTGGAGAGCTCCTCTGGACAGAATACCATCTCCATTATTGGAACTGTGTGCCTCTACCAGCCCTCTTGGCAGCCAGGGAGCATTTTCTGCCTTAATCCACACAGAGGTCAAATAGTTTCCTCTTGCTCTCTTCCAAGAATCTCCTGGGAGTGAGCAGAGCACCACATCCTACAGATGCTCCCTCACAGAGCATTGACAGTGGGGAGCACTGCTCAGGGGCCAGTGGCAGTAGTGCACAGGGTCCCCCTCACATCTTGCACCTTCATGGATTATCTGGGTGAATTTTCCTCTTTGGGATTTCCAGGCAAGGCTCTAGAACAAGCACATTTAGCCTTTTTTTTTTTTTTTTTTTTTTTTTTTTTTTAAGACAAGACAATTGTCGAGGGAGTTTAAAGAGCTGGGGCATCTAATTTCCACTGGATTTCAGTGGGATATCATCTAACCTTCTTAGGCACCTCTGAAAATCCTAGTTTTGTTTTTAAGCTTTATGTCACCTCCTGCATGATCTATGTTTCCTTCTCAGAGCCATCAGAGAGTGTGGCCTTGCAAAAAAACCTTAATCTGTGGGAAGGTTTCAGGGACAAATATTTGGAAAGCAAGCTCTGATACTCCCAGAGCACAGGGTGTCCATTTGGCTACATACCACAGAGCTTGGTTGTTGCAAATATTGTCCTGCTTAGGGGTTGACTGCTGACATCTTTAGTGGTCAGTTCTCCAAGCTCCCCCCAGATTCATGTTTGTTTGAATGCTGTAAATACTAAATTCATTCTCAATAAGGAAATAAAACGGCCTCTGTCTCCCGGAGATGTTTTTCTTGGGCACACACTCTTTGTAGCTCCTCCCCAGCTCTCCTCTCTGCACAGCAGGTTTCCCAAGCAGCACACTCTTTCTGCCCTGGAGCAAACCACAAATCCTCTGTGTCCCCACGGGACAGAGCAGAACACTTACAAAACCTCAGCACTATCAGCACTGATCTTGCAGCCACATCCAAACTACAGTGGCCAGAGCAGGAGAGCAGCTGCCTCTTGTCTCAGCACTGTGCAAAGCAGCCTAAACTCTCCCCTGGCTCTCACCTGTGGGGCAGACACATCCAGCTGCTTTATCCATGTGGGACTGCATGACACAGATGCATCACCCTTCCAGTCTGAGCATCATGCTTCAGAGTATCTTTTGGCTGAGGCAATTTCCAGGCTTGTTTCATTTTTTTCTCTCTCTCATGTGATAGACATTCACCCTTCATAAATGATCAGCTCCTACTGTCTGACCCATGGGAAGGGGCTAACTCTAAATTACTTCTCCTTCACTAGCAGCATTGACAACAACATCTTTTTTCTGCTTTTTCTGTTGACCTTGTCTTAATTTTCTTCTTCTGCAAATAAAAGGGTATTAAGTGATTGGAAAGAGTCCTTTGCAGGAAAGGTTCATTTCTGTCCCTGCTGGAGCACAGCCTGGGAACCATTCTTCTACTGTTTATTTCATTGTTGCACTGATATTTCAGTATGCACCCAACAGCCTTTGGGTGATGGGAGATTTTGTATTTGTCTGAATTCAATTATCTTTGTGATGGGCAAGAGCTGAGGCTGCAGGAAGGTGTTCAGCTGGTGGTCCTGGTGCAGTTCTGTCAGTCTCACTGCACAGGCACTAAGTATCCACATGGAAATGTGAGATACAACACAGGACCTACAATGCTTTGGACCTACCACATGGCAGGTTTGACAAATGTGTTTTGTCTGGAATATCTCCACATTTGCCTTCCTTTATCCCTTTAAAGCAGAATATTATGCTTCCTCAACAGGTGTCTGCTGAGTCAAAATGGCTCAAAAACCCCTCAGCGATGATGAGAAATTCCTCTTTGTGGACAAAAACTTCATCAACAACCCACTTGCCCAGGCTGACTGGTCAGCAAAGAAACTGGTTTGGATTCCATCAGAGAAACATGGATTTGAAGCAGCAAGTATCAAGGAAGAGAAAGGGGATGAGGTGACAGTTGAACTGGCAGAAAATGGAAAGAAAGTGACACTGAGCAAGGATGACATCCAGAAGATGAACCCTCCAAAGTTCTCCAAAGTGGAGGACATGGCAGAGCTGACTTGCCTCAATGAAGCTTCTGTGCTGCACAATCTAAGGGAGAGATACTTCTCAGGTCTAATTTATGTGAGTAGACCCAAATACAGGCAGAGCATTTCCTATTGCATGTGCCCATGGCCATGTCCCAGCCACTGTCTGGGATACAGGCCTTGTGTAACACTGCTGTGCAAGTACTCACCCCCAGCAATGGCATCCTAACCCAAAAATGCTTTAAATTCACTTTATTCCCCATGGTTCTCCTGCTTCTTTGATAATTGCTTCTTTACTTAAGTAAATTAAAACACAGGAAGGTTTCTTCCACAAAATTTACATAGTCTGAAAGAATGCTGTTGGGCTTGGAAAGTACTCTCTGATTGGGGAACAAAATCTGAGTCCTGCTGTTTGGAGAAAAAAAATGTGATAGGGACTTTTAAATTAATTCAATGTAAACCTGAACAATTTTCCAGTAACTTGCAAAAAGAGCACACAGAAAAGGCAAATCATGCAGTTTTTGTCAGGCAAAACTCCCACTGAAAGGCAGCTGAAAAGTTCTGGTTTGGTGGTGCTGGAGTTAAACCTTAAACCTTTATCCACACGTGGATAAAGGGACAAACCCACTGGAATTCAGGCAAGAGTACTTGCATGTACCAGTGTGTCACTGAAGCAAAGTCACTCATCCTCTAAACCTTTTTGTCCCTCATGTTGATCAAGTTACACGTCAGGCAAGCCTGGACAAATTATAATTTCTCTGTGTTCGTGTGAGTTATGGCAAGATGATTCTGTCTTTCAGTCCTCACAAGTGCATTAACACAAGGATATTTTGACATTGATAACCCTGTAATCTGTCCACATCAACAGTTAGAAAACAGCACAGTAAGAAAGCCCAAAACTTTTCCAAACAATTTAGCTGTTATCTTTGATTTTACATGAGGGATCCCCCTGCTGTGACGCAGAAAAGTTATCTGCAGTTTCAATCTATGAAAATTTTACTTGCATGACAGACCACTGATGAGTGAAAGAAAGCACAGAGCTTAAGCAGAAACAGTAGTCAAGGTCTTATTACTCATATGAGGAATGCTAAATTGGAAAGTAGGAAATGAAGCAGAAAATAAGATAGTTATATGGGCTACAACAAAGGAACTACTTACTTGTTGTGAGTAACTTCAAAGAGCTAAGCTCAAGATCTTTCCTTCAGGAATGCACTGAAATGCACATTATCAACTTCCTGAAAGAAGCTAGACTTCCCATCTTTTCGTTATTTGAGTTTATTGGATTTTAAGTTTGCAGGTGACCATGTGGACCCACGTGCTATTATATCAGAACATGCAGCCTTAATGATTAAAATAGGGTTTTTTCTGAAAGTGTTCTGCATTGTTGCAAGAAATAAAAGACTTAGTAGAAGGTTAGTGGGATAAAAAGGGGGATTGCGTGTTTCTTTGTTGTTGTTCTCAGCAACACTTTGCACAGTTGTTCCAGGGTTTCCATGTTGTTTTCTTTATGGAATTTTCACTTTCTGCAGAAGGAGGAATTTAATTTCCAAGAGTGGATAATGCAATTAGAAATCAAAGAGGTTTTCATGGAGGCAAAAATGGAAGGGCACCTGAAATTAAGGTTTTTTTCTCAAGAGGCTAGATTTTAAGATGGGAAAAGTTTCAGAGACATTAATTTGACATGTGATGCAACAAGTTATTTGTATTTTCAGTAAGCAAAACCTGCTTGAAGCTGCCCAACTTTACACAGTGCTGCCCTACTAGATGCTGTCATGCCTTTTTAAAAACAGAGGGGGTTTCTAAGGAGAATTTGAGGCTCACCCACTTGCAAAACTAGCTGTAAACTACCATCTCCTGGCCCTGCCATGTGTTGCCTAATTTGCATCCCTTGGAGTCCCACACATTCAAAGAAAACATGACCTCAACATTTTTCTCTCCAGAGCATTGCTGACGCAAATGGGGATTCCCAAATCTGCTAAAGAAAAATAATCAATCCAACTGGAAAAAAAAAAAGCATCTCCCCCTTGCATTTGCACTCAATATTATTAAATAAAAAGATTCAGTGCAGAAGTTCACAGGGTGACTGCACACTGGAGAAACACCCTGGCCTTTTGCTTCATCACAGGTAATTAAGATAGAAGGACAAGAGGAAACATGAGCCACTAACTCATGTTTCACATTGCTCAGAACAAAAAGAATCTGCTTTATCCACACACAAATTACACCAAAAATTATTATATAAGCGTGAAAAACAGAGCAGTGCAGCTACAGTGGATTTGAGAGTAGAATCAAGTTCCTTGTGACATTCAAGACTACTTGTTCAGTCTTCACTTAACAGTGAAAAATTCTCTCTTTGGTGCATAAAGCTAAATGTACATGTTGGAACTGAGTTGGACTCTTCTGCCCAAATATAGATATTTACAATGCAGGTATGTTTTGGTGCCAGTCTCTTGTAAATACCCAGCAGCAGCTGAGGTCTGAGGGATGCACAAGCTCAGCACTCCCTTGGAAGTATCCCTAAGATATTTCAGATTGTGTTCTTCCTCCAGACCCTCTGGGGAGAGATTCAGTTGGGGGTTCCCTCTCTAGACAGGCTGTGCCCCAGGGAGGAGGATTTAAGGCATGGAAGCTCCAGTGCCCCCACTTCCAATCACACACTTGGCAGTGTCAAAACATCATGTGTATTGATCTAGCTGCCCCAAATCCTTGCAAAGCAGACACCTAGAGCTACAGTCAGCCAAAATAACAGAGCTTCATTGAATTTCCTGAGGTGACAGATTATATCAGTCACAGTTCAGTTAGAAATGAGGGTTCTTGAAATTCATCAGCTCCAGCTTTTGCTCTGCTTTAATTCCCTGTTTCTTGTGCCTCAAAATTAGCTCTTCAAAGGTATGTTAGTGTGTGCCTGGGTGTGCAAACAGCCCCGCGTGTGGGGAGTCAGGAAATGCCTGGAAATCTCAGGGAAGGGAGGCTTAAATCATTTTCATTACTTCTCCTATTTTTTTACTTGGGTGGGGATGATTAGTTGAGTGTGTACAGTAAATCTATTTATACTCTTAAAACATGTCTTGCTGTCCTTTCTGTAAGGGCTTTGGTGGTCATTCTAGGATCAAACTGTCACTTTTCAAGCGTGTTACCCTGACCACACTAAAATCCATTTTGCCACAAGCAGCACACTTTCATTCTGACATCCCATGGCAATGAAAATCCAGCCCAAGGAACACCTTCCACACCACGGGATTCAGCCTGGGTTTGCTGAGAACTGGAGAGGATTTGAGCTGGGTTTTGTCGGGCTGGGCTGTCCCGGGCTCAGGCTGAGCTGTTGGTGCCCGTGGGCGGCGGGGCAGCCCAGATGTTGGCGCACAGCTGGAGCAGCCAGCGCTGCCGTGCCGAGGCTGCGGCCCCGTGTGCTCAATACCATATAAAGCGCTCCGGCTGTGCCGGGCCGTGCTGGGCCTTGCCTATTATGGTCAGGAAAGGGAAATCCTTGTGGCCGGAGCCTGCCGGTGCCGCGGCCGGCCCTGCCCGGGGAGCGGGGACGGCTCCAGCCGCGCTGGGCACAGCCCGGGGCTGGGGTGGCACCAGCTGTGCCCCACAGAGCTCTCCTGCACACACGCGGCAACAAAATCAAATCAATCATGATAATAATAATAAAAAAAAAAATTAAAAACCAACCAAAACCACTTCTGCCTATGTCAGAAACAGCACAGTTCCATTATTTCTTTTTTTTCCCCCATTGCCCAATTTAAATATCACAATATTCCTGCTGTTATGTTCTCATAACTTGGGTGGTTTGTTTTTTTTATTGTTTTGGGGGGGTTACATTTTCTTTTTTTTAATTAAATACCCTTGCAAATTGCTTACTTTTAGCAACTGTTTGTGAAATGTGGCTCTTTATCTGTTATCATATGGCATTATTTCTGGTCCAGGTCAATAGCTGGAATATTTAGAAATAAAAGAAAAATAAAAACTAACTAACTAACCAACTAACTAACTACCTAAATAAATAAAAACCTGAGAAAGCACCAGGATAAACACCTATCAGCTAGCAGCCAATATTTTCATTTAACTATATCATTTTTAAATTAATAACTTCGTGATTTTCTCAACAAACCACATTTTTCCTTAAGTTTCCTGCAGAAATAGTCATGTAGTGAAGGCATGATTAGTCTCTCAAGGCATCTATTAGGAACTTGAGCCATTTTTTAAGGACTCTCATCAATCATTGTTACAAGGCCTTCACAGAAGTCTTTTTGAAAAAAACCCTTCAAACATCAATCCAAGCTGCTTACCCAGGATCTCAGTTTCCAAAGTTTGATGCCTACGTGAGCAGATACTTGTATCATATTCTGATAAGAAAATACACCTATAAAGAAATATTAATTATTACAGTTGTTATGTGTGATAAGGGCATGGATTACATACTGAAGTTAAGGAGCTCTAACATCCAGCCATGGTGTTCCTGCAGATTGCTAAATTTACCTACTTTCCAGCAGCTCACTTATTAGAGATGATAATTTGTGCACTTAGAAACCCCCCATACACATACAGTCAGAAAATCTCTGCTCCATTTGTCACCCTGGGCACGACACAAAGGAGCGCTGCCCACCGAAATCCCGTTAATCCAAGGCAGCCTCTGTTTCCCAGCGAGGAAATGATGTAAAGCCCAGCTTTTATTTGAACTTTGCAGACTTACTCGGGTCTCTTCTGCGTCGTGATCAACCCCTACAAGCAGCTGCCCATCTACTCAGAGAAGATCATTGACATGTACAAGGGCAAGAAGAGGCACGAGATGCCGCCGCACATCTACGCCATCGCCGACACGGCCTACAGGAGCATGCTGCAAGGTAGGACAGTGTTGTCCTCACTTTTCTTGCTTGCAGGTGCTGGAAATCTTGCAGTGCTGTTCTCACACAGCTTCAAGAAAACAATGTATATTTTTAGCGTTTATCTATGTGTTTACATTCTTCTCCCCTGGGAGGAGGAATGTGATTGATGGTGGTATTCACCATCCAGGTCGAAGGGGTGGCAATCCGAGCAGACAATCTCTGGCCTTCTGTACAGATGGATATAATGGAGGCAGATTTTTAAAATAAGAGAGAAGCTTTCCCTTGACCTGCTGTGCCTGCCTCGTCCTTCGTGTGCCCTGAAAGTGCTGCAGGACAGCCCAGCCCAGGCTGCAGCCCTGCCCTGCAGCTGCCACACACACCTGGGAGCTCCACACGTGCCCCTGCCAGCACCCAGCCAGGGAAGGGCTCTCACAGAGGGCTGGGCACTGCCTTTCTAGAAGTTTCAGAGGAATTCTTTGGCAGGAGCGGCGCTCCGCAAACACTGTGACTCAAAAAGGAAAAACAATCCTTTTACCCATCTGTGTCGAGGCATGTGGGAAGGTTTCAAAGTGGAGCAAATAGTTTTGGCAAATACGGGCATGGAAAATGCTCCCTCTCCAGCAGTGGAGGCTGTTCCAAAGTTAGCAGTGAGAGCTGCTGGATCTGTCAGCATTGCTGCTCTCTCCCCCCAGCCAGGCAGATTGAATCTGTGTTTTGGGGCTACTTTCCCTACTGCCTGATGTCTTGAACCCTGAGTGAGATGTGCTCTGCTTTCCAACAGGGATGGCAATGACCAGTGGGAAAGCAGGCAGGCCCCAAAGGGTGCAAACAAACCCCCAAAATTCACCGTGCTCTCCTCCTCCTGCGGCCACTTCTGACAGACTGAGGGGATTTTATTCTAAGGAAAACCATCATTTAGGGATGAAAAAGTGAAGTGATGGATATAGGAGGCTGCAACACCTCCAGACTATAGGGCATGACCAGGTGCCATCTCACATCGACCTTGGGTGATACAGGAAACCAGGAGCTCTACATAATATTTTGAAGTTTATATGCCTTCATAAGGTCCCTGACCCTACAGAAATTCCAGCTGACAGCTATGGCTCTAGCAGGATTATGGCTTGGCCCTAAAGTTTAGGGCTTCCCAGGATTAGGAGGTTTTTTCCTTCCTATGGCTTATATGACATTTCTTTTCTGGAGTTATTTCCATTCCTTTATTTAAGTGCCTCCCAGAAGGCAGAGCTACAGTGCAGCAGAGGAGGACCATAAAGCAACAAAAATATCCCAAAACCAGATCTTCCTACACACTATGTGATATAATCATAGTTATAAAAAACCTACTTGGCAGAAGGTCATCCCACTAAGCCACAGTGGCATATCTGTGCTCCAGCTTCCCTCCTGAGCCCTGTGCTCTGCATACAGCACTGTCCAGGGCTCTGGGCAGGCCCTGAAGCCATTCCTCCCTCTGATCCTCTTTTTAAGCAGCAAGCCTTGAGGGGAGATCTGGAAGAAGCTCCTGGCTCCTGTAGACCATCAGCAGTTGTGCAGGGTACTGAACTTGTCTCTGGAAATGAAGTGGGGGGAAAAATAGAAAAGGGCTATAAGCTATCTGTAGGAAAGGGGAAAAAAAGAAATATGACTGCAGACTATGCTGAAATAGAATTGTCTTGTCCTGACAGTATATGAGTTTTCTGCCTAAAGTGAAACTAGTCTCAGCACAGATGAGCTCAGCTGATCAAAGCAGCACAGGGGTGTCTCCCACATCCTCCTCTCTCTGTCTCCTGTCCCTCCCAGCACATTCTCCTGAGCAGTGAGAAGCCACTGGAGCTGGTTTGCCCTCACTGTGGTCATTCATTGCACTTAGCATGGGTTCAGCTGTGCCTCCCAGGCTGGGTGCTGCAGGGAGGAGGCAGAAACAGTGCAGGCTCTTATCAGTTCACTTCTTTTGGTGCTCAGAATAATTTCCTGGCCTTACTAACTTTCAGGGAGTTACTCCTCATTATTCATGTGCCCCCACTGCAATTCTTCCTGGCAGCAGAGAGGAGGGGGAGGGCAAACAGAAAGGAGCAAGGAGGGAGTAGGTGATCAGTTGAACCTTTAGGAGGATGCTCTTTCACTGCTTCCCACCCCAACCACACACAGCTGGCATGGCAGCTGGCAAGTGGAACCACCAGAGCTCCCAGCACAAGCCCAGGACACCCACGTTTTACTTGCACATGTCATCTTGGAGTCCCTCCATCTCTGGAGAGGGCCCCAGCTGCTTTTAAAGCTGTGCTTTTGTTTGTAAAAACCTACTCGTGTTTTGTGCATTAAACTAAACCAAGCCCTGAAAATAACTCTGGTTATTCAGCCAAAATTCTGTTCACGTTGGAGTGGTGAAAGTGGGCGTGAACGTGTGAGCAGCAAGCATGTATAGGCACAGAGAGCTGCAGGAGGTTGTGAGCCCATTTCCAAATGGAATATAAACAGAATTTCTTACTCACAAACATGGATCAGAGCACTAAACGTTTTCCCTGTGAGGAGTCAGTACTGCTCCTTATCTGGAAACTTGCATAGTTTCTGCTTGCCAAAGTAAAATATGTCGTAGATTCATGAGACTGAGGAATTATATTCTGGTATTTCATTGCCAGGGCCACTTGGCCCAGGGCAATCAGCTTGTTCAGATGTCTCAGGGATCCTTTATCTCTTGGTGAACCAAGCCTCTGTGTCTGCAGATCCCTGGTCCTACTGCAGGTTCATCAGCTGGGAATCACAGCCCTCCACATTCTCACCATCCCCTGTGTTGGCACAAACATCCAGCAGAAAACATGAGCTGTGCACATTGCATTCCTCCTCTGCTTCAGAGACTTACTTGGTTCATGTATTCCTTAGGGATGGTGTTTAACTCCCATCAAAGCTGTTCTGATAAAAACACTCAGCCACAGCTATCAGCAATCAGATAATCAGACTTTCTTCCAAATATGCAGAAAAGCTGACATCTCACAGGACACAGGAATTAGCAAAGATGTTGGCTGGGCAAAGATAAAATTTCCACTTGTTTCAAGTGGTTCTGAGCACCTAAAACCCTTTTGCAAATCACAGTCATGCTGTCTCCTGCTCAGCCAGGGGTGCTGGGTGTCTTGTTGAATCTGCTGATTACCATGTCACTAATGCAGTTTGATCGTTGCCCAGGCCCAGCCATGAATGCTCATTTCCATCCAGAATGAGAATAAGCTTTAATTTGCTTTAATCCCAAAAACTGAGAATTCCACAAGAGCATTTGTATGTGTGTGTGTGTCCCCAGGAGCTGAACTGGGCCCTCCTGGCTGTGTTTACAGACCAGCTATAGATGATTACTGCTACAATCATAAAACATTTCCCCCTCCTCCTGCACCCTCTGCTCTCTCCTGTGTTTGGGATGAAGTAGCTCCACATGGAAGGCTTGATCCCCACCCCAACCCCTGCACTGCCCTGAGGGTCCTTCCTGCAGCCACGATGCAGAAGTGCTGCAGGTGTCAGCCGTGCCTGGCTCTTTGCTGGGCTGCAGTGCTTCCCCCCCCGGGGCACACTGTGCTCAGTGAATGCTGCTCACAGCAGCGAGGAGGAGGCACTGCAGGCAGGGGAGAGGAGCTGGAGGTGGGTGCATGTCCCTTCCTGCAGCACTGCCAGCTTCCAGTGATGATGGGGCTGAGAGTCTGCTCAGTGAGGAGGAGGAGTAATTCTGCTGCTTTCTGTCATCTTCCCTGCAGAAACAAAAAGTGATAGACAATGCAAATGTGAAAAGTCACGTTATGCAGAAGTAATAACTAAGTTTTTGTGTAGTTGGT
This sequence comes from Trochalopteron elliotii, assembly GCA_024734555.1. Classification (NCBI taxonomy): domain Eukaryota; kingdom Metazoa; phylum Chordata; class Aves; order Passeriformes; family Leiothrichidae; genus Trochalopteron; species Trochalopteron elliotii. Next base: position 222,118 of record JANPWX010000244.1, read on the forward strand.
TAGGGCTTTATTTAGTTTTCTGGCAGTAAATCATCAGGGAGGAGATATATTACAGCTTTCTGCAGATTCAAGGAGATTATTTTCTGTGGAGCCACTTTTTTATGCAAGCTTGAGTTTAAAATGGAAAAACAAACAACCTGGTAGTTACTTGGAGGTACAGGAGGGAAACACAGTTCCCAAGGCCTTAGAAAAGGAGGCTGCTGTGAGAAGCCATCTGTTTACTGTGTCCTCAGCAGGACTGTACAGAAATGTCCCCTTTAGGCAGTGCAGTTATTAACAAATGTAAAGCAGTAAGTGAATAGGGGAACATGGTTTCAGTCTGGTTTTTTTCCTTTTATGGTAAAGCTGCCAACTTGCTGCTTCATTGTGATAAACCATCTGATTTTGTTTGTGATTAAGCAGAGCTAACTGGTCTATCAAGAGCAGAGGGGCAAGAGTTCTTACAGGCAAACTGGAGGTGTTTGGTGAAAAAAATAAGCAGATTCCGGAAAGAAAAAAACAACACTGCTGCATGTTTAGAAAAACTGGTGAGGTTTATAATGTAAGGGTAGGTCTCTATTAAAAATTGAGGAGAAAAAATTTTTAAAAATCTTTAAACATTTAATATAGACATACAGGAGGTAGGGTCCAAGTCCCTACACTTCCGGGTAGGGTCAAATTTTCTTTAAAGGCATTAGCCAAAAGGATATTAGACTCTACAAGACCTATTTTGTTGCTTTTTAAGCCCCAGGAATCATATTTAAGGAGTTTTATTTATACAACTCTTTCTCTTTTGATAGATCTAACCACATAAAGTTGCAGACTCACAAAGTAGGGCACAGTCTTTTCAGTATAGAATGAAACATTCCAGAACAGAAAGAGGATTAATCCAATGGGAGAGCCTTTGAAAGTGAATGAGACCAGTATCTGCAGCTCAGGTCAGAACAGCACTGGACTTCCTGATATGTTTCATCCTTAGTGCTGCAGGCAGAACTGATGGAGAGACAGAATAACATCTGGAATTCTCCCTCCGTGGGTGTGCACAGCACAGTTTGCCAGCATGAGATCTCTCCCATGATTAACCTGTCCCTGAGGACATTTGGTGCAACTTCTGACCTTCCTCATCCTTCTCTGCTCTTGCATATCCCCAGGCTGTCCCTTCATAGGCACTCCCAGAGCCCCCGTGGTGGGGCAGCCTGTGAGACACCTTTGGGAGCCTTCCCCTACTGAGGAGCAGAAGAAGGGCAGCAATGAGTAGTGAGAAAATACTTGGCTTGGACACCAGCTTTTTCTAATGTTCCCTGAGCTCAGAAATTCCACTGGCAACTCAGTATCGAGAGTCACTTTTATTTTCTTTATGGTATTTATGGGTTAGTGATGCAGTATCAATATATGCCCATGGTTTCTATTTACACAACAACGTATTTTTAGCAAAAGCTCTTCCATGGTCTCACTTTTTTGACTTAAAGCCTAGCTGATACCCTGCAGTGAAAAACAAACATGGCTCACAGCTCTTCTCCTCCCAAATGTCTCTGTGGAAGAGTCCTGCAGTGCTGATTGCTGACAAATACCTCCAGTGAAAATGAGGAATGAGTCAGTTTGTACCAATTTACCAAAGAAAGCAGTTAAGTGGCACCATTTGTGTGGTGATCAATAAAGCAGTTAATGTTATAGGTATTGAGGAACTGGGAGTAAAACAGTTGTTTAATATCAATCCAAGCCACTGCAGAATCCTCTAATGATTCTGCTAGACTGGCTGTGGGCCAGACAGCAGTTACAACTTGAGAGCTTAATAAATTGGTTTAAATGGGTTTAAATTATCTCATGGTATTGATGACATACAGGGTCAGCAATGGGGGTGAGCAACCAGAGAGGTATTCCTGTTACCCCACACACTGAGCAAAAGGAGCTCATGTCTGAACCTCTGAGCAAAGGCTGGTGTTGCCTCTGCCTTGGATAAATAATGCCAAACCATCCAGCAGCACTGGATTCTGCCTAATTATCAGCCTCAAGTCTCAGATGTGTAAACTAAGAACACTTTTCAAAAATGTTTTTGACCTGCCTGGGAATTGTTTTCCTAAGTCAGGAGATTTTTTTACAGCCTGTGAAGGCAAACTGACAGTCTCAGTCAAAGGAGGGCAAACTTCAGTGCTGGGCTGGTTGCTCAAGGCCTTGTTTAAGTCTCCTTCCAAGTAGTTCCAGGGCTGGGAACACCTCACCTCACTGGGAAACTTGCCCTGGTGTTTGACAAGTGAAGGAAACAGTTGTACTTTAGAATGGGTCACAGCAAACATGCTCATCAAGCCTTTTGGCAGAAAAATCTGTGTAAAAGTTCTGAAGGTAGAGAGAAACTCTGAACCCAAATGAACAGGCAGGGAGGATTGCCCCAAGAACAGCTGATGGAGATGGGATGCAACCCTGACCCTTCCTGCAGCACTGCTGTGCTGAAACCTCTCACATGCCTCACATTGCAGAAATGGAAACTTTGGTCCTCCTTTTTATAAATCCTGTTCCAAAATGTGTTTGATGGTCTGTTCGTAGTAAAAAACATGAAGAATACTTGCATACTTATTGACGTGGTCTTGTGTAATCTAAAGCATCTTGTTTTATCTTACCCTTTGAAAGATCTCCCAAAGGCATTACTTGTCCTCTTGATAAAAGTTGTCTCTCAGTCTGAAATGAAATACAGGCTAAATTTTGCAGGTATTTGAACTGCTTTGCTTTCAAAAGTCAAAGCTTTGCATGACCAGCTTAAAGCATTTTAGTTGTTGATGCCTTATCTGTCCAGACTTTGTTTCAAGTGGGCTGCTGGCCACAGTTCATAAGCATAGTAAAAACTTGAGGTTCAGGTCTGAAATTTTGTTATAATCTTCTTACAGAGAGCCTGATCTTTTTGCTGTCCTCATTACCGTTCATCTCAAATGGAATTTACAAAAAATATTTTTGACCTCTTAACCTTTTGATCCTTTTTTGTACAAAATATTTCCATTAGAGATGGTTATTTAAATTCAAGGGCAAATTAAATAAGATGTGAACCCAGTACTTTTTACTAATCATGGTTGGCCAGATTTTATAAGGTCTAGGCTGTTCAATGTAAATCCTTATAAATATAAGTGCTTCTGTCAGAAAAGCCATTTTCCCTAATTAGTGGATTCTTTTTCTTTATTCACAGATAGAGAAGACCAGTCTATCCTGTGCACGTAAGTAAACTCATCTATTTTAGTGTATCTCAATGTCACAATATCTTTATTCACAACTGATTGGAATTCTGATGGAATGGGCACATTCCCCTCACCTTCAGTAAGATTGAACCCCAGTCCCAAACCTGCTTCAGTAGACAGACCTGTTCATCAGATAAAGAGCAGGTAGCAGTGTCACAGGAAGTCTCTGATGCATAAAATTATTTCTTTAAATTGACTTTCTGAACTTAGAGATTTAATGGTTTGCAGTGACCAGTTGGGGAGTTTGGTTATTACTCCACAAAATCCCACTGGTTTGTCATTCCTGCCTGTTTTGAAAAATCACTCAAAATGTTGAACTGGACGAGGATCTCCTGCTTGACCCTCAGTTTTAACTCATTCCATTCTTCTGTTGATTATTAGTTGGTTTTATTTGCTTGAATGCCATCAAGAATGCTTTTGACAAAATTTTGCCTTCGTTAAATTAGGCATTTTCCAGTTTTCCTGATAAAAGGTCAGATTTGATTCTTTGTAAATGCTAACACACTTGCAGAGCTGGCATTGTATTATTTACAGCAGGTTCATGCAATCATGCTGTAATCTGTCAGGTTTAGGTTATCTGAAAAAATGTGGCCACTGACTGAATATATACTTACCCTCAAAAAAGCACTGCTGCTGATCACCAGCCATAACATTACTCCTGACTGCCACTGCTGACTGGAAAAAAATATCCCCTAATAAAATATGTTTACTGTGCCTGGTACCATAAAGGCTCTCATAGCTCTAACCTCTGTTACAACAAGACTTCAGTATTTGTAGGTGTACAAATCAAAAATCTGCCCCCAAATGCATTAATACCAAAAAAGAAATCTAAAATTCCTGCAATGATGAAGTAAAAATTGACCATCACATTCTTCCCAGGATGAAGCATGTCATGGTTATGAAGACTAATTTACAATATGCATTTCCTCCTTCTATTTCTGTGCTTCAGTTTATTTTTCCACTAGTAAATCTTCTTTTAACTTTGAAACATTGGTACTTTCAAGAAAGGGACTTTCTTTTGCAAATCTGTGCCTTTTGTTCATGAAAATCCATTAAAGGATCCACGTCTTGAAACCACCTGGCAATCTTGCTGGAAACCTAGTGTTTCACACCAGTAATACATAAAATAGAGAAAATTAAATGCCTTTTCTATCCAGTAATATATAAAATAGAATTAAATGCCTTTCCCATTTTGAAAACAGCACAGCAAGTGATTCCCCAAGATGTTTAGAGTAATTGTTGTATGTTGGATGTGCACCACATCCTATAGCTTGAAACAGTCCTCACATGTCCTCTAAAGCAAAACAACTGGCCAAGCTAAAACCAATGTACACAACTTTAACCACTGCTGCTTTAACATTCTTCTTGGCCTTATTTGGCTGTGCAGACAGAAGAAAGCTCACTTAGCTTTCAGCTTGGCAGCTGTCAAGTGGAAGCAATTTGCAGTATTTTACAGAATTGTTAGAAATTATAAGAAATTATCTTCTGGCCTAAAACATGTAACAATAACTGAAGACTCCATGGCACTGATCAGCCTGGATTTTTTTCTTGATATGGCTACAGGCTTGAACTTTTCAAGGCCTGGTACCTAAACTAGTAAACACAGCCATGGTATGAAGTTTTTTGTGCTGTAAATGTAAAAGAATAGCTGAAAGGATTCATATGGATCCCCTGAAACGCTCCTGGGACACAGGCAGGGGGGCAGGTCTGAGAACTGAGCCTGATTCTGTGTTTCTGACTATAAATGTACCCATTCTCAGGTCTTCACCCCCTAGCTCATTAAACCTACCCTCGTGGTTAATTACTGTGTGCATTCTTTTTCAGTCCCTACCCTTTGTGTCATTAGCCATGGTATGTTTAAAATCTCCATCTGTCTTCAATGCTCATGGGCTCCAGTGCTTCCTCAGAGTTCTCTGTCTTGCCAGATTTCATTATTTTCTTTACATTTCATTAATAACTGCACTCATACTGCCCTTGGCCTCCTCTCCTCTGTGCAGACACATCCTTTTCCTGTTAGCTCTTTCCCATGGGTGGCATCACTGAACACCCTCTGGTGTCATTCCCTGCCAGTCACTCTCTGCCACTTTACAGTCAGCCTCAAAATCCCACATCTTATCATGCACATTTACAGCACAAAAATCTTCATACCATGGCTGTGCTTAGTAATATATCCGTGGCTGCATTATTGTAACATAACACAATGTAGCATAAGGTATATAATACATACACAATAGGTAATATTGCACTAAAGGCATGAAATATGAAATCTTACTTTTTTATGTGTCTGAAAATCAGGGCAAGTGAGACTTTTCCACCCTTGTGTCTTGGTCTCTGTAGTGTACTGAGCAGCCTTCACTGCTCTGCCTGGTTATTGGGATATCCTGAAATTCCTGCCTGTGACTTGTGGCTTTTCAAGCTTCCTCCAATGTTAGTAGAGGCACAACCCCTCAAAGGAGATTTATGGCCTCTTGTTTGATTCCTAAAGACACAAGCGGATTCTCCTGGAGTTTTCAAAATGTTTTTCATTAAAAATTCCACAGGTGCTTATTTGCATAGCTAACCACATGAGAGTTTCAACAATTTCCTCATAAACCTGTCTGATCTTGGGGTTATCATATTTTAGCCACTTCCTGAGAAGAGCAGATAGAGTGTTTTCTAGAAAGCAGATGTGGCTTAGAGGACTGTGCACAAGTTTCAGTTTAAAAAAGCCACCTTAAATGAATGAGAAAATCTGATCAAAGTTCTGAGTGTTTGGGGTCTCTAATCAAGTACTTTTAGCTCTAATCAAGTACTTTTTCCTTACCTTTCTGCGTTTTAAAACATGCATTCAATTTGAACAGCTTCTATAAAAACAGGGAAGTAGGAGGTTCATATTTCCACTAAATTTGATATGGGAACAGCCAAAGCACTGAGTGGGGCAGTGGCCATCCTGCCCTTTTCCCCTTCTCTGGGCAAACTCTCCAGAGCCTCCCCTGGCCGTGGGACTCCAGCCCATTTCCTTCCCAGCTGCACGTCAAGAACCAAAATCATCCCGAACGTCTCCAAACTGCAAAGCCCCATTAGTCAAAAGACTCCTCCACGAGAGAGCTGAACTCCTCTTTCCCAGCTCAGTAAATCTCAAAGGCTGGAGCTGGCAGGCACTGCTGCCTGGCCCCTGTCCCACACAGATATCTCCTGGAGCTTGGTGCTGACCCCGCTCTGTCTCCTTTGGGAATTGTTTTGGAAGCAAAGGATCAGTGGCTTCTGAGACAAGTCTCCGGTGGGGTACAGCTGGTCTAGGACAAATCTTTCATTATGTTTGCACATCCCACAGTCAGGACAAAGGCTGCCAAGCCCTGATGTGATTTAGAGCACCTCGTTGAGTGCCCTGCCCACGGGGGCTTCCCGCAGTGCCAGCACGGCCGGATTAGGGGATGTGTGAACGGGCAATTCTTGTGGTTCATTGCTTACTGAAACAGACGCTGGAAATAAGTTCTGTTGTTGCTTTTCAGAGGATTCCAAAAGTGGAATTAAGCTAAGTCTCATAGCATAATACTAACATGGAAAGCTTTCAAATTTTCAGCAACAACAAAAGGAAATACACTTTTAAAACTAACTTTTCTCAGTTGTTCTCAAATGTGCAAGAGTCCTAGTTGCACCAAAGGCTCAACACCAACAATGGGGCCAACTTGCTAGTGTCACCTTGCTCTTCTTTGGAAACCTATTCTAGCTGGGACAATTCTCATTTAAGGTGAAGGTGATGGAGCCATGGAGAATTTTGTACCTCAAGAGGTGCAAAAAACTCTATTATAGCTGAGCACTATATATGTGAGTTTATGTGCTTTAAATCTGGTACAGAGGACCTAAAACAATGCCTGGCAAGCAATGAGGGAAGGATAAGTTTAAGTTATACCCCACGATGTGAGAGTGGTATTTTTAACAGAGCAAGCCTGTTAACCTAGTGGAGCCCTTTGCTCTGGGAAAGCCAAAGAGTTTCTTAGCAGGAAAACTTGCACAGGAAGCAGCTGAAGCACTGCTGTTGGGCTGCTCAGAGCTGTGCTATGGGACTTGCTTTTGCTCTGGTTTTTTGCATTGACCATCTGAGCTGGGTGTAAAGAACAGCACTGGCACTAAATGTGCTCCCTTGGGTATTGCAGGAAAAGGAATTATTTGAGAGGCTTCAGTTAAACAAATGGTCATTCTGCTTCCTAAAGATGATGGTTAGAAGAGTGGTAACAGCATTTATATGGCAAACACCTACTTGGAGACATTATTCTTCATTACTTATTGACCTTGGAGACTTTTTCCCTAATTAACCTAAAGCAGTTGAGGTTCTGTGTGTTTTCTATTTCACGTTGAGGAACTGTTTTATTGTCTATTTCAAAAGGAAATTAAAGCCCCAAAATCTGTCTGCAGGAAACAGGAAAGCCCTCAGCCTGTGCAGAAGCAAAGAGTTAAGGAGCATTACAGTATGATGGGATAATTACAAGTAAAATGATGCCATATATGGTAATACTCACAGGGATTCAGGGAAAAGCCAAAAGATGGGCACTGTTGCCCTGGGAGAAAGGAAATGCAATGACGATGTGATGAACTACAAATAACCCTTAATAAAATGGAATAGTTCAAAGCCCAGGGTTTGTTTGAAGAAAGTTGTTTTGGTTGGTTTTTTTTCCAAAGAAACAAAGCTGTAAGGTAGATTTATTTGAAAAGTTTGTATGCATATGTCTTCAAAGTGGTGTGCTTGGTTTGGAATTGTTCCCAGGACACTTAATTTTTATCAGTAAAACATAGAAATGTTTTAGCACTGGAGCCCAGGCAGAGATGACTCCAATCTCTAAACTCTGCAAATTAACCCAGGTCTTGTGAAAAGGAATCAATTAATCTCAATTATTTGTAGTTCAAACTCTAAAAGCCAGAAGAAATAGTTCTTATCATGTCGTACCACAGGCAGGAATTGTTTCTGGTTTCCTAAGATTTATATCAATGTCATTCTGTATTGAAAGTTCTGTCCAGCACTTCTCCATATTTTTATGTCCATTTATCACTGGTTCTTTGGTAGGGAAATTAACTCCTGTATTTCCTAATTAGGAAAAGAAGCAAAACTGCAATGGATTCAGCTTAACAGTTTCAGGCTCAAAAGAGCTGATAAACAACTCTGGGATTTTTGATTGTATTGTTCTTTTACTTTTTTAAAATCCATTTTATTATAGATGCAGAGAAAAAGAGGTCCAGCTTAGATTGTTGCTCTCCTCACAGCACCAGCTCAGTTGAAAGAACTCAATTGTTACATCCACACCCACTTTACCATCCTTTTTGACTGCTGAGCAGTCAAAACATTTTTGTCCATATAATCATCAGAGCCAGAGGTATCTGAAAGATATAAGATGATGTAATGTAACAGTTAGAGAGGAAAATTGGCTGGAAATTTCTATTGAGAAAAGACTGTGTAAATCTGTGCTTTGAAAATCACTCTTTTGCTTTAAGAGAGGGTTTAAGAGTTGTAAATAAACTTAACCTGGAAGTCTTCCAACACAGAAAAAGTTACCACTGCCTTCCTGCTTCCCCAGGGACACTGCCTGGAGCAGAGCTGGGGTGCCAGTTCTGCTGGTCAGACATCTCCCCACAATTTCCCTCATTACCCAGTGAGCAGGGCCACCTCAGGCAGTTCCATTCCTGGTCCCACTGAATTCAAGGAGCATCTGAACACAAAGTTCAGATGAGGCAGGATCAAGCTGTTAGTCTGCTTTAATGCCAGAGTTTCAGAAGAGAAAACCATTGTATTACTGCTGATGTTTTCTTTTACTGCTGTATCACATCATAGTTAATGTTGTATTTTTTGATCTTAAAATATAAGCAGACTCCCTGCCAACTCCACTTCTCATAAGTGTTCAGATGCTGCCAAAGCAAGATGAACTGCTGTTCAAAAATGCATCATGTTTTATAATTCCCTTAAATGGCCCAATGTCCACTCAAAATACTACCAGGACAGAGATATGACTCTGATAATGCATTCTTAGCAGGCTGAAGTCAGGTGGATTTGGGAGGTGGTGTTCTGGGGTAGATAAGAACTGAGCTGGGCAGTTTCCAGTCCTGTTTTTATACACTATGTGCAAATACATGGCAGAAAGACTCCACTGGTTACCCACCTTCTGTTGTGTTATTTCCTTTCCCCTCAGAGGTGAATCTGGCGCTGGCAAGACAGAAAATACCAAAAAGGTCATTCAGTACCTGGCTGTCGTGGCTTCATCACATAAAGGCAAAAAGGACACCAGTGTCACTGTAAGTGAGCTCTTCCCTCCCCAGCTCTGCCCCAGGCCCTGGGGCTGCCCTGAGGTGGCTCTGCAAGGCAGGGACTGTGCCTTGTCAAGCCCTTGGCATGTTAGCAGTACACAGCCACGTCACAGCTCTGTGTTTATGGAAGGAAATCATTTGTTCGACACCATCTTAGGCATCAAATCAGAATGTGCTCAGGGAGAACAGAAACATTCATGGCTTTCCATAGGCACAGCACCTATTTATATCCCAGCATGAAGGCCTTGAAGTCTGCAGGGGCTGAGTCCTTGTTTTACCCTTGACCTCTGCCAGTTGAGAAGTTTGGGAAAGCCTGCAACTAACGTGTTGTCCAATTGCATCACAAAAATGTATACCAGCATTTAAACTTCCAAGGTTTTGATTGGATTTGTTAGTAAGTTTTCTTACTAACTAGCAAAGAGTCCCACTATAAAACTTGTCTTTTTTTTTTTTACTGCGCTGTCAGAGGTAACAATTTTGAAAGGCACATTTTTTTCTCTAAGTGCTTTATTCCTTCAAAATTTATAATAGTCTTGCCTGAGAGACTAAAGTTCATTTTCTTACTTTGAACCATATACCTGCCCAGTTCCTGGAGATCATTGCCATGGCTGAGGCTCTCAGCTGATTTACTCTTGTCAATGATACATCTCCAGGTCCTACATCATTCCCAGCCTTTTGAATGTAACTCAAAACTTCTGCAAAAAAATGAAGCAATTCACTTTCATGACAAAACAGGCTTAATTCAGGAAGACAAGATTGGATGCAAGATAAATAATTAGTAGGGAAGTGGGAAATAAAGCAAAACCTCATGACCATCCCTGTGCTGGGTCTCAGAGCTGCCCCTGCCCATGTGTCAGCAGAGCATGAGGTGTGCAGTCCTCCCTCTTCCACCACAAATAACTGGAATTTTATGTACAGTGGATTCTAATTTGGAGTAGGGGAGGGAGTAGATGTCCTTTTGAGAAGTATTTCCTAGAAATCTGTGATTAAATTTACTGGAAACAATTCAAGGCTAATGTTTAATATTTAATGTTTATGCAAAAAAAGTCATTTCTTCCTGCTGGGTCCCTCCTCATTAGCTGGGGGAAATGAACTTGGGATGCCAAGGCCATCCCTAAGTGCAGTTGCTGCTGACTCCTCTGGGGAATTATGTGAGTCTCAGGACCGAATTTACCCTGGGACAGACCTGAAGGCAAATATCCATCAGAGAGGAGTTGAGAAAAAGTCTAATTTGTTCTATATCATGCTGATAAATAGTAATTCAGTGATTATGACTACTGACACTGCAATTTCAGTCGTTAAAATACAATGAATAACAAAATGCACCAGAGAAGAACTAGGGATTTAGTATTTTAGTAGTATTTTAGATTTTAGTATTTCATAAAAATATTTGCCCTTGTCTGGTCATGAGAGACTAACCTGGGACTGGATCCAAATCCCATCTCTTTGCTTCAGGTTTTTTTCTTTTCTTCAGTTGAAATGCTCTATGTATGTTAATGGTATTTATACCCTTGGGATGTCTGTAATAGGTTGTTCATACCTGTATTCCTGGTTTATTTGCATGGAAACTGTGTACTGGTTATTTAAGTACAGGAAAAACAATAAAAATGTCTGTCTAATGGAAATTATACTGACACTTGTTTTATACCATGTTATCCAACACAGCAAGGTCCATCTTTTGCCTACGTGAGTAACTTAGACTGTTTGATGTGTGTTTAAGGCACTGAGTGTAGATCTGCATGCTATTGTTGCACCCCAAAAATTTAAGAGGGATTTTGTTGAAATATGTTGTATGATATGATAAAAAGCAACAATAGCACCAAATGCTCTCACAAATCAACCCTAACTGTGTCAGGCTCCATGGTAAAGAATGAGGTCTGACACAGGCAGGGTCATCTTTCAAATATCACCCTCTTCTGTATCTCTGTGTGTGTTCAAGTTGCCAGAGTTTGAATTAAATTTCCCACGATCCTGGAAGAGCCACTCAGCCTGAAATGAAACAATGTGTGGTTTCTGAATGAAATACCCAAATGCTTTCTGTGCTTCAGGTTGAACTTTTTAGGACTGTTGTGAAATAATTCCTAAACCTCACGGTGTTTGATTTGTGTGGCTGCATGCTTTCCATTTGTTATTGCTTGGAATTTTACATTTCCACGTAACTGTTGAGAATTGTTCACCAGCACAAGAGTTAGCATGTTCTTAGCTTGCTGCTGTGATGTGTAACAGAGCAATTCCCACTGCAGCACCTGTCTGCAGGTGTGACAGGCCCTCCTCTCTGTGTGCCACACCACATAGCAATGCTTTGGGAATACAGGCAGGTTTGCTGGAACATTCTTGGTGTTTCTGTGCCAGGCAAATGGGATTTATTTTCTTTCCTGCAGTCTTTTTTGCCCTATTCTGACTGCTGCCTCCCAGACTTCAGCTATGACAGTGTTGCCCCTTAGTTAATTTAGTACTTCCTTTGACAATCTCTCTCTCAAAAAAAAAAATTATTTCATGGTTGGCATGGGCACCTCTGTGGAGTTTGGTGGGCTTAAGAGCTGTACACAGTGCTGGCCATCTGCAGCCAAAATTTTATACCCAGGTTTAGGGCATAGTTCAGTTCTCAGTAGAAGCAGGTGGTGTCTGTCTCATTTTGACAGACAAGGTTCTGTTTTAGATGTCACCACGTGATTGCAGCAACGCTCTTTGCTTATACTGGAGATTTTACAGAGTGTAACTGGACAGAGCTGCCCAGTACAGAGAATCTTCAGGGACTTTTTCTAGGAATTCATTTCTTATTCTGGGATTCCTGTATGAACTTGTTAGGAAATCTTCCTTCCCTCTTCCTCCAGCTCTTGGGTAGTAAGCTTTTTAATGATATTTTTGAGGTATCTCTCACCATTGACACAGAAGTTACAAGGCATTCAGGAGTGACATTTAGAAAAAGGTTACCAGATTTGCACACGAATTGGGAAGCACTTTCATTTTCCAAATTATTTCCTAGATTCGAATGAAATATTGCCTTAATTTCTAATTAAAATCGCTTAAATTATATCTTATTATCTATCAAGGACTTTTTCCTTTTCAGGGTGAGTTATTTGAAATAATGCATATTATTACAGAGTAGTACTCAAAGAATAGTGTGGCAAAATAAATGTGAATGCAAATGTCATAGGACAGAGTTGAATGAAAACTTCTGAAAAGCTGTATACATATGCAAAGTATTTTTTCAACTTCATTGATTTGCTCAGAAACAGGATTAGGTAAATATATAGAATTAAATGCATGCTTGTTTCATTGCATGATTTGTTTCCTTAGCAATTAGCAATCACAATTAACAATATAATATGAAGTTTGTGTGTTTGCATGAGAATTCATTATCCTAGTTTGAAATAAATCAATGCAATTCCATATTTAACCTATGTAGCCTTGCATGGATCATTATTAATAGACTTGATGAAATCTGCTTTGTAGCTTTGTGCTGCATTACATTAAAAATATTCTCGGCAAGTTATTCTAATTACATTGTCATTTGCTAGCAAAGGGTCTCAATAAACTAACTTGGAAAAGACATGCTAGAGGTTCATTAAAGAACATCCCTTTTAAAAATTACATTAAACTGGAAAAAATAATTGACATTGAATGACCCTTTTTTTTTTTAAGGAAGGCCAGTCGTGATGCTAAACAGATTAATAGAGTTTGATCTGTCACAGGCAACAAGGCTGGAAGAGAGTCATACAGGGGAGCAGTCAATTGCACAAATAGATAAACACAAAGATTAATAGAGAATGAGAACAAATCTACATGAAATGCAGTATTTGGCAAAAAAAATTTAGAGGCTTAAATTAGATTTCACCTTTCTCTCCCGTGTACGAGCGTTAGTTTCAAGTAAGTAATTATAAAGTTTAGTGTTAACTGCTTCTGAATGAATTTTAGGGTGAGCTGGAAAAACAGCTTCTCCAGGCAAACCCTATTCTTGAAGCTTTTGGAAATGCCAAAACTGTGAAGAATGACAACTCCTCCAGATTCGTAAGTAGGAGAAATCCAGTTCAGCCTGTGGTGGGGGGGACGTAAAACACCATTTAAAACCCAGTGTGCAGACAGTGGCCCCCATCAGTGCTCCTCTTTAAAGACAGCTGATGCCTTAAAAACAGTTTGGAATTCCCCTCTGAAATAGGAATTTGGCTTGATAGAAAAATAAAGATCAGGCCCACACTTGACGGTAACATTGTCTCTCACAATTTAGCAGTCTATGTGTGTGTGACCTTTTGGAGTCACCTCCTGCTCTAGCACATATCCACCTTCAGAGTCTTTGCAAACCAAATCTGTACTTCCATTTTCTTTGCACCATTGTTGAGTATACACCTCATAAGGTGTGACTGTTATGTCACAGTTAAGATATTAAATAGAAAATGGAGGAAAAAAGTGGAGAAAAAAGAAAAAAACACTTATACAGATTGGAAGCTAACATGTTGTGAGCTGAGAGCTGTCACTATCTGATGACACTTCTTTCTAGGAGTGCTGGCAGATGCCTGGTTTTACTGCAGACCCTCCTCTCCCACCTCTGCTCCCTCCTGGCAAAGTTCAGGGATTCAGCTGGGTCGACTTTAGCAGAGAGAGTTTCACAGATCCAGCCCTGTTCCCTCACTGACCTTGTGGAAATCAAAGCAGAACAAAGATGTTGTCCTACCTCCTTCCAAAGCCTAGTCCAGTAGGGAGAACTCCTGTCCCTCTAAGTGCCTGAACAAAATGTGGGGGGAATCTGACAGAGGGAATATCAGAGAAGTTCACCTCCTTTCAGGCTGTTCCACGGGTCATCCCAGCAGGAGGGAGTCAAGCACATTATTCTTGGGAGGGTGATTTACACATCTCGTGAAACAGGCTAAATACTGGCTAATATTGGAAAACCTGGCATAACCTGAAAGATCAGCCTAATTTAGATCTTCTTTTCATTCACAGGGCAAATTCATCCGCATCAACTTTGATGTGACAGGATACATTGTGGGAGCAAACATCGAGACTTGTATCCTTTTCCCCGAGCTGCACCAGGCTCAGAGGAAGCGAGATAAACAAGCTCATTGCATGTCTAAGAAAGGCAAATATTGCCGAGGCTGCTATAAACAAAGAGGGAGGGAAGTGGCCCCGTTTGTGCTGATGCCAGCTCTGTCTTGCTCTCAGGTTTATGTTTTCAGGGCTGTTCTCTCAGCCTTAGGAATGGGAGCTATTCCCCAAATACAGCTTCACAAACTGCACAGCCCATACCTAAGGCAGTGGCAAGGGACATTCTCATGTCCAGAGGATTTTCTTGCCTGGATGCCAAATACTAACTGCTGTGCCAAATTACACACCCAGAGCAGTGAGCTGTGTATCAATAACCTGGATGTAATTTTTCAGGAAAAAAGGACAGGGAAATTCAGCTCAGTCTGACCTTGCTTGTCAAGTATGTTGCCTGTTCCCTTGGCTGTGTTTATGAGCTAGTATGTTTTAATGAACATATTAATATGCAGGTGGTTTCCTCAGTGTTGCACTGCTCATCTTTGCATATAGAAGGAGCTCCTTGCTCCAATGAATGAGAAAGAATGATGCAGCTATAAAGAAGTACCTTATCCCTTGAGTGTAGCATCAAGCAACAAGATCATTCTGCTCTTATTTTGACAACTGATCTTTAGAAAAAAAATCCTGTTTTAACACTTTTGGTCTTAACTGAAGTTTTATCTACAGCACTTTAGCTTTTAAAGAGTGAATGACTGACTGGTATTGAAATACTTACACTATTGATAACTTCGTTTTTATTAGCTTATAGTCACAAAAATGGTCCATAGGTGGTTCTGAGGTTGACGGCACAATTAAGAAAGGACTGAATCATGTTATTGATTTTTTAACACACTTGACAAACAGATTTGCTTGAAAAATCCCGTGCCATTCGTCAGGCTAAAGATGAAAGAACATTTCACATCTTTTACTATTTGATTGCTGGAGCTTCTGAACAAATGAGAAGTAAGTTCCTTACTAATGATTCTCCCATCTCATTGAATAGTCTGAGCAATGGCTTGACTAAGTGTTTAATTTCTGTAATTACGTGTCATTCAATCCATACCATAAATAAACAGCCATAGAAATAGCTATGTATTTTAGCTGTAGAAAACAATTTTCTCAAGTGAATTATAAGAAAGCATCAATTAATGTCCACCCGTTTGAGGCAGGTCGTTTGCAGTTCACAGGATGTTTTAACTCCCCATAGAGAGAGGCATAATTCTGAGTAGGTTACATGTGGCACAAAATAAAAGAATTTTGGGAAGAATGGCTCAGATTTGTGTCCATAGGACACAAAATTGCCCCAAAGTGCAGAGGTGTTCCCCAGTCACTAATAAAAACTAGAAACTTAATACCATCAAGCTTTCTAAATAGTTATTTTGAAAATATTTGACAAAACCCTTAACTCCTCATACAAGAAGAATCTTCCTTTGGTGATAATGTTGGGGGTTTCTCTGTTTCCTTAGGAGAACTCGTGAACCAAGAGCATTAAATAGATGCACTTAAATAAAGCTTTTCTTCCTCTTTTTAGATGATTTGTTGCTGGAAGGCTTCAACAATTACACCTTTCTATCTAGTGGCTACGTGCCTATTCCTTCTCAACAAGATGATGAAATGTTCCAGGAGACCTTGGAAGCCATGAAAATTATGGGCTTTACTGATGAGGAGCAGACATGTGAGAATTGTTATCAACACTGTATTCAAGATATACATCTGCAAGTGACACTACATAGAGATGCAAATGCAGAGGTTAATTCTGTCCAGAATAATCACTTCACAAAGCTAATTTGTGTTTTTGAAAGGGATTGTTTCTCATTGGACTCCCCTACATGTCCAAAAAGAGATTACTGAGTCGAAGCCAGCTGTATCAACAGTAATGACCATTTTAAGCCATTTTTCAGAACTTTCCAACAACTAGCATGAAAAAGTTGCAAAATAATCTATTTTTTAAATAAACAGAGCAGGCTCAAATACCTCATACGAACTCATTGATTCAGAGAAAAGAGAAATAAAAACAAAGAGCATGAAACAACAACTAAACTTGAAAACGTGGGCCTGCCAGAGCCATCCACCTGCACAGCTTTTACCTCTCAGCGTTGCTGGGAGTGTGCCGGGCCCTCGGATGCAAAATTGCCACGTCCCAAGTGACACCTGGTGGCAGAAACAGCGTCCTCCCGTTGCCTTGGAGCAGCAGCAGCAGCAGCAGCAGCAGAGCACATCCCTCACCTGCATCAGTGCCCGAGGGATGCTGAGCAAAGCCCAGCCTTGCTCATCTGGGTGGTGGTGCTGGTGCACCCTGCTCTGCTCTCCTGCCAGTACTGACACGGGCAGCTGCCTTCTCCACTGCAGCAACAGCAGTCAGGATTTTACTGTCTGAACCCCTCTGATCTCATGCTCTAAAATAGAAGCCCATTAGGACAGTATTCTGTGTAAATTAGATAAATTTACAGATAAACAAGGAGAAGTCCCCAAACTGATACAACCTCATCTGTAACATATCAGGAGATTTTAGTACCTGAGATTAGGTGGCATCACATTTATGTGTATTTTAGTAACCCAACATTAATAAATACCTCTTCTGTATTATGACACTAATCCTTTAAAGGTATGTATACATTTGATTTTAGTTCCACAACTAAAGACCCACATGTCCCTGAATAACTGGACATTCAGAAGTGCCACACATTTTTGAAGCTGCTGGAAATTCAGGTGTATTTTTTTATTTTGAAGACAGAAATACTCTTGAGTGACTGAGCAGGGAAGATGCTCTGATGCACTGTGAGTGGGAGACAAATTCCTGAGATGTGAGGATCTGCCTGGGGAGCCAACATAACTTAGCTTGAGGTGCTGGTGTTCCCAGACTGACCCGTTTGCTCCACTGCACAGATTGTGAGGATTTTTGCTCAATCAGCTCTCAAACTCCTGCAGTTTATGGCACAGTCCTTTAAAACAAGCCTTACTCATTCCAGAGAGGTACAGACTATCACAGGCAATAGAATGTTATAGCAGGGAACAAAGTTTTCAAAATGTGGCCGTCCTGTTCTTCATTTATATCCCCTGTTTTTCTTCCAGCTATACTGAGGGTCGTTTCATCTGTCCTACAACTGGGAAATATTGTCTTCAAGAAGGAGAGAAACACTGATCAAGCTTCTATGCCAGACGATACTGGTATGATTTTCCACTTCAAAATCTAGTTAACATTAAGAAATTGATAAAACAGCAACTGAATAAGCACTCTTTATCAATATTTTTTATTTAATTGCTATTATCTCTGTAGCTCTCTGGCTTTAAAATATAAACCATGCTTAATATCAGCTCAATTATTGTTACCTTTTCTAGTAATCTTGAATCCATAAATGTATGGATGGTGAATTTGTTGCTCAGATCACAAATGTTACTTTTATTGCAAGTGTCAGCTCTTGTATGTACAACAGAGGAGCTTTTCAGGAAGATAAATAATTCTGCATATTTGATGAGCTACTCATATTCACACTTACTGACCAACTAAGAGGCACTTCAGTCTGAAACAAAATTTCACTTTTCTATTCTAGCTGCACAAAAAGTGTGCCACCTGATGGGGATTAATGTGACAGATTTCACAAGATCTATTCTGACCCCAAGGATCAAGGTTGGACGAGATGTTGTCCAGAAAGCCCAGACCAAAGAGCAGGTACCACGTGCCCTCTGCTCAGCTCTCCTGGAGCTATTCTCCCTCTTCCTATTTCTGTTTCTCCTTGCATCTTCTCTAAAGGGAACCATCCATTTTCTGTCTCATTTCTACAGGAATTAACAGTTAAGTGGGTTTCTTCTTTCACTCACAATCTCCTCTCTCCTTTTCCAGGCAGACTTTGCCATAGAAGCTTTGGCCAAGGCAAAATTTGAGCGTCTTTTCCGTTGGATCCTGGCCCGCGTGAACAAAGCTCTGGATAAAACAAAAAGACAAGGAGCTTCTTTCTTGGGGATCCTTGACATTGCTGGATTTGAGATTTTTGAGGTATTTACTGTGGGACACAAGCTGATTAAACTCATAGAGGTCCTTAAATTTTAATCATTTTAATATGCAAAAATAATTACAAAATAGCAAATACCATCTTGTCATTTAAGTTCACTCTCGGAAGTCTCTTTCTAACGTTAAGAATTCACTTCTTTCCTCTTCACAGATCAATTCCTTTGAGCAGCTGTGCATCAACTACACTAATGAGAAACTCCAGCAGCTTTTCAACCACACCATGTTTATCCTGGAGCAAGAGGAATACCAGCGAGAGGGCATCGAGTGGAATTTCATTGACTTTGGCCTTGACCTGCAACCTTGCATTGAGCTGATCGAAAGACCAGTAAGATTCTCTCTCTGTGGGTGGGATACTTCATGTGTAGTGTAGTTATGTGTCAGTACAAGAGATCCTTTATTTCCTGGAAGGGGTGAAGAGGGTGGTGCTCTGTGTTTGCCTCTGCTTGTGATGATTCTGATCTGATACCACTCCCATTGCAGACCAACCCTCCCGGTGTCCTGGCTCTGCTGGATGAAGAGTGCTGGTTCCCCAAGGCCACTGACACGTCCTTTGTGGAGAAACTCATTACAGAACAAGGCAACCATCCCAAATTCCAGAAGCCCAAGCAACTCAAGGACAAAACAGAGTTCTGTATAATGCACTATGCAGGAAAGGTACTGGACATGTTGATCTATTTTGACTTAGGGAACTTTGATTCTTTGATACCCAAAGGATCAAAGAGAAATATTCTGGTAGTTGCATTGATGAGATATGGCTTTAATTGTGAAATGTGCTTATTAAGTGCTTTAATTACATAATACATGAAATAAGATTTGCAAATCATGGTTGTGCTAAGTTCACAAGAAAACAAAAATTACCATCACCAAGGTTATTGAAAATCCAAATTATCTGGATTCTTCTGTAGCACGCAGACTTTTTAAAGACATTACTGCATACGAGAATAAATACTCAACTCTCAACCCTAGAAACCTTTGCACATTATTTGTCTGATTTGTGTTAATACAGTGCCCTGTGTTCTTGGCCACTCCAGATTTCTTACCAAGAACAAATTTTTGATGTAGCACTCACTGTTCCCTGCAGGTTACCTACAATGCAACTGCCTGGCTGACAAAGAACATGGATCCACTAAATGACAATGTGACTTCCCTGCTGAACCAGTCTTCAGACAAATTCGTAGCAGACCTTTGGAAGGATGGTATGAATCACAACTCTAAATCAGTGATGGGGTTTATAGGGAGAAACTCCTACCAGAACTTTTTTGACAGCCATCTCTTGCTGGCAGCACACAAGTGTGAATGTGATTAAGCATAGAAGAGACTGAACTAAGACATAAGAATAATGTGTTCTAAAGACATCATTAATTAAAAACTTCATTAGAGAATTTTAAGCACTATCAAAAAAAATTCCTTAATGTTATTCAACAACAGAATAAAAATTATTAATTGCACTGTTAAAAATGTTGCTGAGTATGTAAAATTGTAGACCTCATTTAATACAGGTTATTGTGTAGGTTTTATGAAGCCTCTCATATAAGTTCTGTGGAGTTGTATTTAATTCATGGACATAATAAAATATATTCTAGGTATTCAGTTGCTCCATTCTGTCACTACTTAACAAAACCCACATTTTCATCTTTGACAGAAGTAGACTATTTACCCAGAAGGGCTTCTAGGACATTTGTCAGAATGCTTCTATTGCATAAAAAACATACCTGTCATCTTTAGTAAGCTGCAGTGTAACAATGCCAGTGATGGGTGTGATGTGAGGCAAGGATAGTTTATATAAACTGTTCCATTCTGTCTTTTCTGTTTCAGTGGACCGTATAGTTGGGCTGGACCAAATGGCCAAGATGAGTGAAAGCAGCTCCCTCCCCAGTGCTTCAAAAACCAAGAAGGGCATGTTCCGTACCGTGGGACAACTCTACAAGGAGCAGCTGACCAAACTGATGACCACCCTAAGGAACACCAATCCCAACTTTGTCCGCTGCATCATTCCAAATCATGAAAAAAGGGTAAATTCCAGAGGCTCACTTTTCAGACTCCTGGCACATTACTCCTGTCGAGCTGCTCGCTGCACGTGGCGGAGCTGAACGGTGCCTTCGTAGATACGTGGACAGTAACATTTCAGTAAATTTGTGCTAAAAATACCTTCTGTTGCCTTTTCAGTCTGGCAAGCTTGATGCCCATTTAGTGCTGGAGCAGCTGCGCTGCAATGGTGTCCTGGAAGGGATCCGTATCTGCAGGCAGGGATTCCCCAACAGGATTGTCTTCCAGGAGTTCCGCCAGCGGTACGACCCCTCAGCCCCAGCTCTGGTGACCCAACACCTGCCTGTCTCTCTGTACAAACCCACCCAGGCTGTTTCAACCTCCCTAACATAAGCATCTTTTTGGCAGGTATGAAATTCTCGCTGCAAATGCCATTCCTAAAGGATTCATGGATGGGAAGCAGGCCTGCATACTCATGGTGAGGAAAGCCTTTTTGATCCTGTTGATAATCAGGCCTGTACTTCTGATGTAAAAGTGTTGAGACTGAACAGAAATGAGAAGTGATTTTTAGTACCCTAAAACCTCAGCACTGGAGTTAACAAACATCCCTGTCTTCCTCCAGATCAAAGCACTAGAGCTTGATCCCAACTTGTACAGAATTGGACAGAGTAAAATCTTCTTCAGAACTGGTGTTCTGGCTCACCTGGAAGAAGAGAGAGACCTGAAGATCACAGATGTTATTATCACCTTCCAAGCTATGTCCCGAGGCTACCTAGCAAGAAAGTAAGAATTTGTGCTAACAAATAGAATGTTTTCTGCAGCAGAGTATCTGCAGAAGCCTTTAGTGTTCCACAGAGCACACTGAAGATACTGAGACATTTCATTATTATTTATATTGCATTAGAGCTCCTGTCCAATGAAGGTTTCACTTCCAGCCCAGAAAAGGCTGATTAGTGTAATTACAGGGAAGCAGTTACACTGTGAGGCTGGTCACACCTTCTATTCTCAGATTGAACCAATTTGCTTTATGTTTTTAATCACAGAGCCTTTGCCAAGAGACAGCAACAGTTGACTGCAATGAAGGTTATCCAAAGAAATTGTGCTGCTTACCTGAAGCTGAGGAACTGGCAGTGGTGGAGACTGTTTACTAAAGTGAGTGACTCCTATCAGTAAATTTCTCCTCAGTTTTCCAAAAGAAATGAAATGCACATGATACCAAGGTACATCTTGTCGGGTACACTCCTTGTTCCAAAGCCCATTGCAGCTGGTGGCAAGAGCCTCATCAGTTTCACAAAACTCGGGGTTAGAGATACTCTGGATAGTTCTACAATGCCATTAACTACAAAGGTAGTTCTAGCTTGAGAAGAAAACAATCCAGTTAAGCAGAAATCCACAAAAGATTATGCATGTTAGGAGATTCTTTTAATTGCTACAAAATAAAATAATTTCACAGGGGTGGGTAATGAGAAGACTGAGTAAAACTGAATTTTCTGAACATGCAGAGGGATATATCTATGGGGAACCAAGTAGCATGGGAATTCCTATCTGGGACACTAAACATCTTCCTGCTGGGCACTCATGCAAATTATGTCTATTTTCCTATTAAAGAGGCTTGGGTGTTTCAAGAATGGCCTTCAGTTTGGATTTGGAAAACTTTTCCTACTTGGATTATTGATAGCAATCTCCTCTGCAACCAGAAATAGGCAGTAACACACACCTGTCTGTGCACGTTGCCTTTCTGTGCAGATGTGACTTTTGTACATTATCAAGGGACAAAAATAGGTCTGGAGACATTTCAAAAGTGACACTATCAGAGGTAGAGGTGCTCACAAGGCCCCAGGAATTAACACAGAGACAGCCAAGAGCAACACTGCTGAGGCTCAGGGCTTTAAAGATGTTCCTATCAGGCTTGGCTGGACAGTATCTGTGCAGTCTTGAGCAATGTCCAGTCCAGCACTACCAGTAGTGCTGGTCAGTGCTTTAAGCACCATCCTCAGCAACACAAATCCTGACAGGAAACATCCTTTAAAAACCCTTTCCATTTCCAGGTGAAACCACTGCTGCAAGTCACCCGCCAAGAGGAAGAAATGCAGGCCAAGGATGAAGAGCTGCAAAAAACTAAGGAAAGACAACAAAAAGCAGAGAGTGAATTGAAGGAGCTGGAACAGAAGCACTCACAGGTGATTTACAGCTCTGAGCCTCTGGGAAACACTAGCTGTTGTTTTACCCTGTCAAGAAGCTGTTGTAATAAAGGTGTCTCTCTCCTTTGCACTCATGGTTGCCTTCATAGCAATGGTCCAGAGCAGAGGGTCAGTGCAGACAGGCTCCCAGTCACTGCAGTAAAGGGCCAACATCCACACAAGGATGGATGTGGAGCTGCCTGCCTGTACCCCAGGGATGCCCAGTAAAACAACCAAGTTGCACCCCAAGCCTTAACTTCTTCTCCATTTCATTTGTGCAGCTTGTTGAAGAGAAGAACCTCCTGGCAGAGCAGCTTCAGGCAGAAACTGAGCTGTATGCTGAGGCTGAGGAGATGAGAGTCCGTTTGGCTGCTAAGAAACAAGAGCTGGAGGAGATCCTGCATGAGATGGAGGCCAGAATTGAGGAGGAGGAGGAGCGCAGCCAGCAGCTGCAGGCAGAGAAGAAAAAGATGCAACAACAAATGCTGGTAAGGAGGGAAAAGTGACAAATACAGACAATAACTTGAATCTCACTGAGACACAACAGAGAGTGAAAAACCTCAGCTCCCAGGACAGTGTTTGCTGCACAGCCCTCTGTCAGATATAAGTCTGTGCTACTGCAGGAAGGACAGCCAATTGATGCTCTTTCCCCCAGAGTTCTCTTCTTCCTCATCTCAATCCTAATCTTTTCTCTAAAATATTATTTTATCAAATCTTTCCTTCTATGTTGCCAAGTATTACAGGTTGTCTAGTTCTTAATAAAAACAAACTTTATGACATACAGTAATAAACATTAAACATTTCTTAAGGATTACATAAGTAGTATTTTATTTCCAGAATTCATGTTTTGTGGGTTTCTTTTTCCCCACTAAAGGACCTTGAGGAACAGCTGGAAGAAGAAGAAGCTGCAAGGCAGAAACTGCAACTTGAAAAAGTAGCTGCAGATAGCAAGATAAAGAAAATGGAAGATGATATTCTGATAATGGAAGATCAGAATAACAAGCTAAGCAAGGTGAGTGTTCTGGGTCCCCTTTCTTACTCCAAAACCTGTGAAAGTTGAGAGAAAACCTTCTCTTGCCCTAGAACAACAGGAATGCTCTTGACTATCTCATCTCATGGATGTACAATTACACCAGACCATCATTCCAGCCTGTATCAAAAGCATTTCTGATAATTTTTCTTTGCTTACTTAAACAATTCAAAATTGTGCAAAATTACTGTGTTTGAGATCTGCTGTAGCAACATCTTCAAGCAAAATATCTACAGCAGTCAAGCACAATCAGTGAAAAACACGTCTTCTTGTCCAAGAGCTGACTAAATAATTTTCTTGGTTTTCAACCAAATAATTCTGACCAAACTTCATGATTAAAACTGGAAGTAAGAATGTCTTCCAGTACTTTTGAAAAGGGAATGCTCCTGGGAACTGGGTCCTGTACTTAGCAGCCATCAGAGAGAGCACAAGATTGTAAGAGCAGCAGCTTAGAGAAAATGGGAGTCATAGACACCTACTCCATAGCTCCTCTGCAACTGAAAAATGGAAATGTATCACTACAGTCTCAAGAAATACAGCATGAAAGGACAATCTCTTCAACATTTCTGGTTGGCAAAGAGTTGATTTATGATCACCAATGGCAGACATGTTTGCTAATGTAAGCATTTTATTTTTCTTAAGGAAAGAAAACAACTTGAGGAAAGAATAAGCGATCTAACAACAAATCTTGCAGAAGAAGAAGAAAAAGCCAAAAATCTTACAAAGCTCAAGAACAAACATGAATCTATGATTTCTGAACTTGAAGGTAACATGAACAATAGTTTATTGAGCGTTTGGTAGAATTTCTTCTTTTTCCTTGGCACAGGGCAAAAATGCCTGAACAGAATCTGGAGAGAACTTTTTAAAAATCTGTGGGGTATTTCCAAATTTTTTATGCTGAAGCCAGTTTGGTGATAATTACCAAATCCCCATGGTGCCAAACAACAGAAACCTTTTATTTGTTATATATAAAAGAGTGGAGAGAAAAAATGAGGGGGAAAAATGCTTATGTTGGAGAAAGATAAAGAAATTATTCTTTAGGATGGCTAGAAATAAGGCATTGCATGTTGCTCCAAAAACACAGCAAGTTGTAGTTAAATGCATGGCCACACTGGAGGCCTAAGTTTGAGATCAGATTAAGAACTCTTGGCACTACCACAGTCTGGTGACCACAATCCCTCCCTTTTCAGTGCGGCTGAAGAAGGAAGAGAAGAGCAGACAAGAACTGGACAAAGTTAAGAGGAAGCTGGAAGGGGAGGCAAATGATCTGCATGAGCAGATTGCAGAGCTCCAGGCACAAATTGCTGACCTGAAGGCACAACTGGCCAAGAAGGAGGAAGAGCTGCAGGCTGCTCTGGCCAGGTACTCACTCCTGGGTCTGCACATGGTGGGAAGCCCAGGCTGGAACATATCTTGCCCCTTCCCAGACACTGAGAAGCTCCAGCCATGAATCTCATCTCTCAGTTCATCCCCTCCATGTGCTTCAGCATTTTCCAAATGTCCTTTGTGAAAAATAATTATGCTACTTCTTTTTCCATAGACTTATAATCTATTTTATTAAATTACCTCCAGGTATCAATGAAAACTCCTCTTCCCATAGGCAAGGGCAGTGCTGTCAAGTATGATGAAATGTAACAATCTGCTTCATAGGCAATAGGCAAATATTAATTAAGAGTCTGAACTTGATCCACTCCAGAATCTCTGTGGATTTTTTATATAAATTTAAGAGGAAAAATACTCAACCAAAATTTGCTGAATCAACTGATTAGCATCTCTAGACATTGCATCCAGCTAAAGTACAGCTGTCTGATCTTTTTTGCATCAGTCCTCCCTTTCTTTGGCACTTTCTTGCACAGAACCTATAAATCTTTAGCGTACACTGACTTCCTCAAAGTAAAACCATTGTTACTTTTTTAATTCCTAAAATGAAATGCTCTTTTTTTCAAAAAGGCTTGAAGATGAAACTACTCACAAGAACAACGCCCTCAAGAAGATCCGTGAATTGGAATCTGTAATTTCTGATCTCCAGGAAGACTTGGAGTCTGAAAAAGCTGCAAGAAACAAAGCAGAAAAGCAGAAGAGAGACCTTGGTGAAGAGCTGGAGGCTCTTAAGACAGAGCTTGAGGATACTTTGGACACCACAGCCACCCAGCAGGAGCTCAGGTACGGAGATGTAGCACAAGGGGCAAAAAGGCACGTCACCAAGCTGAGTACAATACTGCCCACAGCACTGCAGTAGGGCTGGAATGCTCTTTGCTGCTGCTGCTGCTCCACTGATGTGTGTCACCTTCCAGAGCAAAGCGTGAGCAGGAGGTCACAGTGCTGAAGAGAGCTCTGGAGGAGGAGACTCGGACTCACGAAGCCCAGGTCCAGGAGATGAGGCAGAAGCACACTCAGGCTGTGGAAGAGCTCACAGAGCAGCTGGAACAATTTAAACGGGTAAACAGAAATCCATCTCATTGAAAACTATCTCCTAGATAACACTAGTGCCTCTTATAAATCATCTTTATTCACTTCTTCACATGCCTGTAGGCTAAAGCAAGCTTGGATAAGACCAAACAGTCACTGGAGAAAGACAATGCTGATCTGGCTAATGAAGTCAGGAGCCTGAATCAGGCCAAACAAGATGTGGAGCACAAGAAGAAGAAGCTGGAAGTACAGCTGCAGGATTTACAGTCCAAATACACAGAGGGAGAGCGTGTTCGGACAGAACTCAATGAAAAAGTCCATAAATTACAGGTAGGAAGGAGTTTGATGATTTCCTGTGACACCATGGGACCAAGAAGGCCAGTTTATACTGTTCTGTGAGGGTGTATATAGAGGAATTATGGTCATTTTTTGTCACCTTAAACTCCTACCTCAATTATCACCCAATTAATCAACTACAACCACTCCATCTCATGGAACTGGGAGCTTTTAGTCTCACCACCCCTCTGTACGTGTTGCAGTCTGTAATGCCATCACTGACTCAGTGACCATGATGCAGATCTGACTCTTTCTTTCTGTTTGTTCATTTTTGGGTGGTGGGGAAGATTGACAGGTATGTGGCTTTTGGAAATGTATTAGACAGCTATTAAACACACGTGCTCAGAAAAGATGACAATGAAAGGAGAATGCTCACTTATCTAGTTAAGAAGTAACTAAAGATCATTTTAAATGGTTCTCTGGTAGATGTTCCATGTCCAGATATACTAATCAAGCTTATTGTTACATCTTGTTCATAGCTGCAGTAAGCTTTGCTTTATTATTTTAAGCTGGTGAATAAGTAAGAAAATATAATGAAATGCATCAACTTCTGTCAAACTTGGGAAGAGGAAGGAAAATCCATCAAAAATCCCCATTCTTCTTTGCAATTCATTGCAAGGAACATACTATTATTGCTTTATGAATATGACTAGGTTTTGATACAGAGTAATAAAAACTATGGTAAACTAGACAAAAATGGCATTAGATAATATTTCAGACAAATCCAAGGAAACTAAAGTTTAAGGAAGATTTTGAAGGTTTGCAAAGTAACTGAGTTTATTCTCTGTGGCATCTCACAGGTGGAGGTTGAAAATGTCACCAGTTTGCTCAATGAAGCAGAAAGCAAAAATATCAAACTGACCAAAGATGTTGCAGCCTTAGGATCTCAGCTACAAGACACACAGGTAAACTTGCATCCAAGATCAGCTCACCTACAATATTCATAAAATGCACAACATAAAGACCTAAAGTAATGACTGTCTTGCCAATTGATGTGGTGACTGCAGGAGCTGCTTCAGGAGGAGACGCGGCAGAAGCTGAACGTGTCCACCAAGCTCCGCCAGCTGGAGGATGAAAAGAACAGCTTGCAGGAGCAGTTGGATGAAGAAACAGAAGCAAAACAAAATCTGGAGAGACATATTTCAACATTGACAATACAGGTATCAGTGCCACAGTTAAATCATTAGCTCCATCACTGGGAGTTGTGTGGGCAGTCCCAGAGGATGTGTAGAATTATCCTGGCACAGCACACGGTCCTTCAGGGAATTGGTGCTGTTAGCCCAGATGGCACAAGTGGTGCTCCACAGGGGAGGCAGCAGTCTCCCTGTCCTTTAAAGTGTCATCCCTGGCACAGCTAGGAATGCAAGGTAGCTCCACACATAATCTTGCACACAAGGCCTGTATGTGCATCCTGTGTCTGTGCTCTGCCTCATTTTATGAAGGTTGGGTGATGGGTAACTTGTCACCAGCTTCACACAGGTCAAACTAGGTAAGCTCCAGGTCTTAGCTGTCTCCTGGCCAAGTTTTTGTCTCTGCCAAGTTTTGTTGTCACAGCTACAAAGATTTGTCCTCTGAATTCAAATTTCAGCTCTCCGACTCTAAGAAGAAAATACAGGAATTTACCACCACAGTAGAATTTATGGAAGAGGGTAAAAAGAAACTTCAGAAAGAAATTGAAAGCCTCACACAACAGTTTGAGGAAAAAGCTGCTTCTTATGACAAACTGGAAAAAACCAAGAACAGACTTCAGCAGGAGTTGGATGACCTGGTGGTGGACTTAGACAACCAGCGTCAGCTGGTCTCCAACCTGGAGAAGAAACAGAAGAAGTTTGATCAGGTATGGATTTCAGATTCTTCCTTGCTGTGTTATCACCTGTCTGGAACTCACAGAGTGTCCACTGGGACAAGGGGACAAAAAATTAACTAAAATTTAATTACACAAAAAATGGTTAATTCCGTATTTATATGCCTTTATCAAAAGCAGGGATTCTTCTCTGTCATTAACAACTGACAAAACAGCTGCAATAGAAAAGCCCTGTTACTAATGACCTCCTGTGTTGACACTACCTTTTTACAGATGCTAGCTGAAGAGAAGAACATCTCCTCAAAATATGCAGATGAAAGGGACAGAGCAGAAGCTGAAGCTAGAGAAAAGGAAACAAAGGCTCTGTCATTGGCTCGAGCACTTGAAGAGGCTTTGGAAGCCAAAGAAGAACTGGAGAGAACAAACAAAATGTTGAAAGCTGAAATGGAAGATCTCGTTAGCTCCAAAGATGATGTTGGCAAGAATGTAAGTTTTGGCCTTAGAACAATCTCCAGAACAATAACATAAAATAGCAGCTAAAAAAAGAGATCATTATTTTCAGTGTGGGAAATTCTCTGCAGCACACAAATCCATTCAGCAAGATCAGATATTTCAGACAAAATTCAAAGGTTATTCCATTTGTGTCCAAACTTTCAAGGGATTTGGCAAAGTAACTGTAGGCTATGTTTATTTTTTAATATAACTTCAAGCATGAAAAAGATTCTAATTTATTTCTAAATAATGTACTAGTTTATTACACTTCTTTGAAATTGTAAAGTCTGCAAATCTTATTTTATTAGTTGTATTTGACTTTGCCACCTGCCTTATATTAACTTACATAACTGCAGCAAATTTGGACATGTCCACTTCTGCATTGCCAATCACTTGTTTTCAGGGATACAATTATATACACAGGGATACAATTATATTACTTCTAATACTAAATGAATTAAATTATGGTATTTGACTAGATTAAAAACAAAAAGATTGGGATAAAGAGAATCTCATTATTTTAGGGCAGTTTTGCAAGTGTACAAAATCAAGCTAATTTAGCATTTTCAGTGTAAATTATTTTATTCATTGTTCACACCTGCTAGTTTCAAATGTGGCCTATACTGCAGGTATACTGTGTATAACTAGAATTATTCTTATTTCTCACAACAAGTCTATTAAATTCTCATTGCTTGAAAGGTCCATGAATTGGAGAAATCCAAACGGACTCTTGAACAGCAAGTAGAAGAGATGAAGACACAATTAGAGGAGCTAGAGGATGAGCTACAGGCCGCAGAAGATGCCAAACTCAGGTTGGAAGTTAATATGCAGGCCCTGAAAGGCCAGTTTGAAAGAGATTTACAAGCCAGAGATGAACAGAATGAGGAGAAGAAAAGACAACTCCTCAGACAGGTACCATTCCCTACTATTGCCTTTGTAAATATCTAACCAAGCCAGTTGAAAGGCCCCAACCTAATGCCATTATTAAAGCACCTCACTAACTATGATGGAAAAAAAAGCATTATATTGCCTTGTACTTGGTGATAAAATAGAACAAAAGAACAAAAGGGTTCTTGTACTGAAAAAGGCAGGGGGAGTTCCCTGTTTCAGTAGCAGATGCACAATTACCAACAAATGTTGCTATTTAACTCTAGAACCAATATAGTATAAAACGTATGAATTATTTCTGACACAGTCAGAACCACCTTCCTGTATTCTCAGTGCAAGTGAAAAAAGAAAACTTCTAATATATCTGTCTTCCCAAAGTACACTGAATGCATACAAAAAGCATTGAGAGATGAAAACAGGATAAAACTTATTTGTACAGAAGTGTTGTGACAGCAAGGACAGCTGCTGCAGCCATCATCTCGTAACACACATATTCCATGAATACAGAACCCAAACTGCTGAGTCCTTTCAAAAACCTTTAATTTGGGGACAAAATGGAAATCACAGTTAACAGAGATATGGGGTCTGTATACAGTATTCAAACCTTCACAGAGTGTTTAAGAGTGCCCAGGTTCCTAAACTGCACTTGTTTTCCTCAATGGTCAGCTCCATGAATACGAAACGGAACTGGAAGATGAGCGCAAGCAACGTGCCCTGGCAGCTGCAGCCAAGAAGAAGCTGGAGATGGATGTCAAAGACCTGGAGAGCCAGGCTGACTCTGCTAACAAAGGCCGGGAAGAAGCCATCAAACAACTTCGTAAATTACAGGTATGTGACCCCAAAAATACAGATTTCCCCACTGCTTTGTCTTATGCGGCCACAATACAGAAGTTAGGTGACATTTGTGAACTTGGTGCCCATTACAGATGATTGGTCAGAGAGGGAATTTTAACTAGACTGCCACATTCAAATATCAGTGTTTGAACACTCAGTTTGAATGACAGTGGGAAAAATCACAAGGCAAATTATTAAAATCTTAAATTTCATCATGGTAGAGAGTTTCCAGAATTCTCTAGCCAACACTCATCTGCTACTGACTTACTCACATGGAGGAAAACAAGGATTCACACGAAGAGAAAGGATTGTAAGATAAAATCTATTACAGGGCTTCGATCTGGGTTCTAACACTTTACTCAAGAGCATAAAACACTGTTCAGAAATCAGGTTGTCTCTGAATTAGCATGTTCCTGTTTATACTTTAAATCTCCATATCAACTCTTCTGTCATATGCTAACAACTAAACAAAAAAATTTTCTTAGTCAGAAACATTAAGACTGTACATGTGCTCAAATATTCAGAGGACATATGGACAACAGGCATTACAAAAGATGCAGTATTCAAGTGGAAGCATTGCCCTCCTTGGAACAGCATTTCAGATCTTTCCAACACGTGCTACCAGATCTCTGCAGAAAATATAACTTCAGCAGCATTATGACAATGTAAATGTGTATGTGCTCTGTTCTGTCCACGTTTCTTTCAACTGAAATTGTAACAAATTTTTTATTCTTTTCAACAAGGCTCAGATGAAGGACTACCAACGAGAGCTGGATGATGCACGGGCTGCCAGAGAAGAAATATTTGCTACAGCCAGAGAAAATGAGAAGAAAGCAAAGAGTCTGGAAGCAGAACTCATGCAGCTTCAGGAGGTAAAATGGGAAACCTACAGCAGAATGAAGGAGATTACACATGGCCTTCAGTAGCAAAACAGAACTGCAGGGAAGTAATCTAACAGCTCTTAGGGACTGGACTTGTAACAAGTTCCATGTGCTCCATGCACTCCACTAAAGCTGTTGAATCTACATCTGAGCACAGTCAGATTGAGCTGAAAAAAACCACCTTGGAAAAGGGTACAGATTGCCAGCCTTAAAGGGAAATGAACTGTATGATCCAACACAAACTGTTTTCAATAGCAATAAATTCTTGAGGGCTTAGTGCTATTATTCCTACCTGTATTAAATGGCCATCTTGTGACTAAAACAAATAAAACAGAAACCACTGTACTTCCCTGGGATTTATGACATGACAAGAATTTATTCTGTTAACAAGACAAACCATCTCATACCAGCTTTAGAAAATTTACAGTCCTCTGAGTCATGCTATAACTATTTGAACATTTACTCATTTCTTTACTATGCTGCTTTTTCCATTTCTCTAGGACCTGGCTGCTGCAGAAAGAGCTCGCAAACAAGCAGACCAGGAGAAAGAGGAGATGGCAGAGGAACTGGCAAGCGCTGCCTCAGGAAGGTAGGAATACACCAAATTACACACAAGGCTCTGAACGTGCTACTGATGCTGCCAAGAGAAGTTTTGTCCCGTTCCCAACAGCCATCTGGTCTTGACAAGACAACATGCACACATATGACTGCTTTCATTGAAATATCTAGCCCCCTTTCTGAATTGTTGGCAGTTCATAATACAATCATAACACATGGTCAGAGCCACAACTACTCACTTTTTAAATTCTAATTTCCAGGACGAGCCTTCAGGATGAGAAGCGGCGCCTGGAGGCAAGAATTGCCCAGCTGGAGGAGGAGCTGGAGGAGGAGCAGAGCAACATCGAGGCCATGGGTGACCGCATGAGGAAAGCAGTGCAGCAGGTACAGCTCATCCCACCTCACAGCACTTCCTGTCCCTGTGCCAGCAAGAGCTGCTTGTGCTTCTGAGTATGTGGAGGATTTGCTAGCCCAAATTGCCATTTCTCTGAGAGCATGCAACACTTGTGACAGCATCCCTTCCCACCTTGCAGGCAGAGCAGCTGAACAATGAGCTGGCGACAGAGCGCTCAACCGCACAGAAGAACGAGAACGCTCGGCAGCAACTGGAGAGGCAGAACAAAGAGCTAAAGAGCAAGCTGCAGGAGATGGAGGGAGCTGTGAAGAACAAATTCAAAGCCACAATTGCTGCTCTGGAGGCCAAAATTGCTTCTCTCGAAGAGCAGTTGGAACAGGAAGCCAGGTACTGGTCTCACGGCTGTCCATTTATTGTTCCAGTTAATGAGACAGAACAGAAATAAAGGCAAGCAAGATTTGTGTCATCATGTTCTCAGTGCCACTAAACTTGGTAAAGTCTCTTTCTCACTTAACATTTCTGAGACACGTGGCAAGTAACTGGAGTTGCTACAGTTTCTGATTAAGATCCATTTTATTGCTGGAAAGTTCTACTGATACCATAGGCAAGGATCTGCTCCCCTACACTTTAGAGCAACTGCCCTATGACTCTGCCAGGTTAATTGCCATAACACATTGTGCCACTTGTTGGATTATTCCTTGAGGAAATCACTTTGTGTTTCAGAACACATCTCCTGGAGCACCTCTAGCATAGAGCGGAGACATATATTTGATTTTGTTTTGAACAGAAGAACGTGCCTTAAAGTTTTCCTTAGGATTCACCTGTTGAATTCAGTAAGACCTTTAGCACGGGGGTCCTAGGTGCCAGTTTCCTGAGCCACAAGCCCGAGGCAGGTGGAGAGCACAGAGTTTCCACATCACCAAACACTGCCCTGTCGTTGCAGAGAGAAGCAGGCGGCGGCCAAGACGCTGCGCCAGAAGGACAAGAAGCTGAAGGATGCCCTGCTGCAGGTGGAGGACGAGAGGAAGCAAGCAGAGCAGTACAAAGATCAGGTACAGACTGTCACAAGGGTCTTAGTTGAGGGCAGAGGGGTTTTTAGGTTTTGCCCTGAGAAAGGAAGATTCCACGTCGTGCCTCAAGGAAATGCTCCTCTAGAAAGCAGGCTGTATGCTCGGATTCTATCCTGGGAGAGCCATACAGTCCATTACTAAAAGATGAGAATATAATTCTTCCATGCTACCTCAAGTGCCAAAGCACAAGTCCTTGTTAATCAGCCAGTTGCAACAGTCTGCACAGCAATATACAGGACTGTGCACGACACCCTTGCTGCTACATGGACAGAGATGCTGGACATATTTTACATTAAAATTTTAGCTTTATCTAATGCAAATACATCTGCAAGCCCAAAAGGCAGATGTAGCACTATGCAGCAAAAGAAACAACGAGGGTGTGTCTGAATACAGTAGCTATCAGCAAAATGAACTCCCACAAAGCAAAGTTATTTTCAGGCTGTAAGCTTCCATCATCGATTTGGGTCACGTTTCAGTACAACTCTCAATAGAAGCATGAAATTTAAAAGAGGAATGTAAAGTTCTTAGATCCATTTTAAATTAAAGCATTGCTCTGAAATGTCCCTTTAGGCTGAGAAGGGCAACACACGGCTCAAGCAGCTGAAGAGGCAGCTGGAGGAGGCTGAGGAGGAGTCCCAGCGCATCAACGCCAACCGCAGGAAGCTGCAGAGGGAGCTGGATGAAGCTACTGAGAGCAATGAAGCCCTGGGCAGAGAGGTGGCAGCACTAAAAAGCAAGCTCAGGTAGAGTACCCTTGTTTGGGATAGCCCTTCCCACTCACTGACAGCCTTGAAATTCAGAGCTGAACTACAAAAAGGGGAAAAAAAAATCTGTCAGGTGAAGAACAGACACTGACAGTGCTGCGAAGTTACTCATTCCTTGTGTTAGCTTGGCACTCAGAACAAAAGGCTGAAGTTAGGAGTGAAGTGCATTTCATAGATTGCAGCAGCCTCAGGATTTCAGCTGAGATGAACTGTGATAACACGGCACAGGCCTTACTCTTCTCTAATCAAAATCCTTTCGGCTTAAATTGGAACAGAATTAGGCTTGGTTGCTTTTGAAAACACCCCTTATATAATGGCTGTATGTATTTGTACAGAAGCAGTCACAAAAGTGTAGAAATGCTTGTGCTTTTCACACTTTCACACACTCACAACTCACACAGAACAACTGTGAACAGTCTTGGACATCACAGGCAGTAAAAAGCAAAGCACGTTAAATTATTCTTATTCCAAAATCTCTTTGGACTTCACCACTATGGGATTCAGTGTCATCAGACCAAGGAAAAGATTAAAATGTCCCTTTGCATTTTCTTGTTAAAACTGCATGGGAAAAAGATAAAGCTGTGATCAGTCAGCTACATCCCTGAGTTCTGCACTCACTGGGTTTGGAAACATGAGCTCACTGAAATAAAGAGGCTGACTTGAGTTATAAAGAAATTGCTCTATCTGTATCACTACACCATAAAATTTTGCCTTCTACCTAAGACCAGCACTAGGTCAGAGGAAAAAAAGTACCCATTTACTTGTGTTCTCAAAGTAGTTTGCCAGAGTATTTACCAGTAGCATGCTTCAGTGTTACTGGATGTGGATTCCCTTCAAAGTGAAGAGTTATGGATGTAGCAGCCTTTTCCTGGGTAGTAACTTGGGTAGTTACATGCTCCTGGCTGCTTTATGAAGCTGGGGCTGTGTCCAGCCCTTTTGCATAGAACACCATACAGCTCATTTCTGTTTTATCTAAATGTAATGTAATTGGCTGTAATGTACTTTGTTTAATTATTTTAAAGTAATTACCTACCTCTGATCATGACCATGTACCTAGTATAACTGCCCAGGACTCTTTATCTCTGTTTCAGAGGGACACAGGAACCTTCGCATGACTAAGCAGGTACCATGCCTTCAACTTTGCAGCTAGCTTGTATTGCACAAATTTCCATTTTCTTTGGCCCTGGTTAAAATTATGTGAGGTTTCTGCAAACTGTGAAGGCTTGGATATCTTGGCATTAATCTGTTTTATCAAAAAAGACAAATATTACAATAATCTAGCTATCATCAGCTGTTCATCAGTGATACAACTTTCTTATGAGTAGATTATGTACTGATGTAGACTTACCAACGTTGCATTCTCACAAGCTCTACCAACAGAGTACCTAAGCAAGTACTCTGATTGTTTTTGCATGAAGTTTTTTGTTGCACATCATCTTTGTGCACTGCCACGAAGAGTAAATTCTTTCTCAAATAAAATACACCACTGATTAGTCAAATTGATTAAAAGGACTAATGAATATGGAGTGTCACAGCATGTCATTAGAATGTCACAGTATTTCTTGTGCCTACTGTAATGCTGACCTAAGGTAAGAGCCCATCTAATTCACCTGAGATTTGGGAAGATCTTACTTGCATGTGATTTATCACACACCACACAATCACAGACACAAGAGAGAGTCTTGCCTTTCATTACGTAGCACTCTGTGCCTGTATTGCTGACAAAGAGTTATTACTGAGGCTTTTAGAGCTATTTTACAGACATTGCTTGTTTACTGTATTAAAACACAGAGCACAGACACAGACATCAAAGCTGACACTGTAACCTAGCACAGCATTACGTTATATTTATTAGCACATTCTCTGGAGATAGGAATAATACCTGCACTGCAAAAATTAAAGAGCTATTGCCTTGTAATATTTGTATATTTTCTATTTTACATATGCTGGATTTTGCTGTGAATACACAAATATTTAAAGATGATGTCTTGTCCTTGCATGTGCCTTTCAGTCAGCCTAATACTTCCAGTCAGACTGTAACTCAAGCACCACTTCAGCAGCACTTCTCCAAAGGCAGATTAAATACAGAGCTAGTAAGCAAACACTGGTGCTGAAGGGCTTGTCCCAGATACACACGTTGTCCTAAAGGTTCTAACACCAATGATCATGTGAATATTATCAAACACATAAACTTCTTTAAGAGGAACAAATATCAACAAAGGTTTTTATCCACAGGGCCAATACCAGTTTAAAGAACTGGTAAGCTTCTGCATGCTGCAACAGTTTCATAAGTAGTTAGTGGATGATAAGGAGTTCACTCTGTAGCCAGAAGTGTAGTGCACAGTTTGGTGAGACTCTTACTGTTATTCCCCCCAGTCCCATGTTCCTTTACAGCACTTCAGTGAATTTCTGCAGCACAAAGGACTCGTGAGCAACTGAGTCCCACAGCACAACTCCAAGGGGGCAGACAGCTCTTCCTTTATTAACAAGAATTAATTAATTTATTAACCTAATTAGAACTTATTTGCTAAATAATAATGATAACAAATCTCTGCTGCCATAAAATGAGAGACCCTGCTCTTAGACCCTGCCAAGCTCACCCCAGGACAGAAATGACACACCCCTGTGTTCCATACATGCCCTCAGCACCAGAACAACCATGGTTAATTACCAGCAGATCTTACATGAAGCTTTATTAGCTAGCTAATTGCCTATTCACACTGAAGTTTAAGGGCAGAATTATGGAGAACAGACTACATGTCACATTTCCATCTTGGAAATGCAGATTTGTGCCTCTTAACTAAGTTAGTCCAGCCAAGGTTCTTACCCTCTTCCCTCATATGGAAGACTGAACTGACTTAAAACAGGTGCTTCAGAAAGGGCACTGGCTTAGTCTTTTGCAAGGACAAGACAAGCCTTTAAATATTTATGCATGATTGCTGTACCCAAAAGTGCAGTCTTGGATCTATTTAACACCAAATTAGTATTTTTGGCACAATATCCAGTGATCATGAATTTATTTTATTGCTTACATCTGTGGTCTCAAGCCTTTACAAAGGTTTGCTTAATGAGGGGCAAGTGAGAGGCCATGTCATAAAACTGAAATGCTTTGAAGCACATTAGCAATGGAGGCCATGGGACAAACCCATTGTCTGTCTCACTTGCTCACACCTCCCCAAAAATTAACCTTGAGGACCAAAGTGTCCCTGCCTTGGGATGTGCCTATGAAATATATGGGGATGGGAGGGAGATGGGAGAGGAAAAGGGGATAAAGTGGGAAAAGCATTTCCTGTAGGACACTTGCACTGCTAAGCATCAGCCCCCAGGTTACAACAGTTCCAAAGCAGTGACTGTTTCCTCTCTCTGTTGGGAAAGAGCCTGGGTGTCACACGTGTCACAGCCCCCGTGGTGCTCTGACCAGTGCAGCCTGTGCAGAGAGGAACTGCAGGCTCAGAAATGCCTGCTGCCATCCACAGCACTGCCCCAGGCCCAGGGCTCACAGCCCTTCAGGAGCTGGTGGGCAGAAATT
Organism: Trochalopteron elliotii; assembly: GCA_024734555.1. NCBI lineage: Eukaryota > Metazoa > Chordata > Aves > Passeriformes > Leiothrichidae > Trochalopteron > Trochalopteron elliotii. The sequence continues at coordinate 259,732 of JANPWX010000244.1, forward strand.
CTGTACAAATTTCTCTCTCCACCTGCTCCTCCAGAGGGACAGGAGGGACACTCCTCTGCTGGGGTGTATGAGCAGTCCCTTTTTCCACTCCTTTCCAGTACCTTCAGTTGCAGTTCTCATAGGGGAAAACAATGAAATGAGGAAAAGAGGGGGGGGTGGTTTGGGGTTGATGAGACTGTTCAGAGGAGGATAAGGACACAAGCACAAGAACAGGAAACCCATCTCATTTCTAAGCAATTGGGAGGCTCAGACAAATTACTATTACAAGTTACAGAACAGAAAGTAGAATTAGAGGCCCACAGCTCTTGGCTTTTCTGCATTTAAAACCATCAGCCCCACAGGTCCTGTTTCAAAACTTTATTTGTTTGTGAGGATTCCAAACGACCTAACACCTGATTTTTCTTTTTTTCTATTTTTTTCCCCTCTTACTGCAGGAGGGGAAATGAGCCAACATCTTTTGCCCCACCCCGTAGATCTGGAGGCAGAAGAGTAATTGAGAATGCAATAGATGGAGGTGATGACGAAATGGATGCAAGAGATGGAGATTTCAATGGAACAAAAGCCAGTGAATAAACACGCTTTAAAAATTGCACTGCAGCAAGGGAAGGGAGGGAGGACGATATTTAGCACTGTATAAGTCTACTCTTAGTGTCAAGGTCACATACACCCACTCCTCTGACAGATAAAAGCACAACTGCCTTGTCTCCAATGTATAGATTGACTCCAAAACTTTTCTTACCATGAAGAATATTGGAAAAGGTGGGGGTTTAACAGAGTAATTCACTTTGAGAATCTTGCAGAAAGTGAGTTCTAGCAGCTCAAATGATTTAAAGCCCAGTAAACTATGGTCTACAGAGGATTTGTGAGACTGTTGCAGGGAAAAAAAAAAGGCATTGGTCAGTTAATATTTTCTTAAACTTTCATTTTGTTTTGAGTATTCAATTAATATAGGGTTTTCTCCTGGTTACTACATCCCTGATGCACAATTCACAAGGTGGAAGTGCCTTTTTACTCACTTACTGAAAAATATCATTTGTTCAAATTAAGTCAACTGTTACAGTTTTATATGCACCATGGAAGTGCTTACACACTAATAAAAGGCTATAAAAATGACTCCACTATTCTTGTGTACAGGTGTGACTTGAAGGGAAGGGGGGATGCAGCAGAGCTTCTCTAAAACTGAAATACTTCTTACAAAAGTTCATCTGTAATCATTAGAACAAAACCTTGATTTACTTCAAAGTGATGCTTTTGAAGAAATACAAAAAAGTCTGTAGACTGAGCTGAAAGTAAAAGGGCATAACCACAACAGGTTTGATTCCCTCAGGGACACACAGTGCTGAGGTGCCCTGGGGGAGCTGCAGAGACTTGCAGCACTCTCTGGTGCAGGAGCTGGAAGGCAGTGGGGGCCCTACCTGTCTGTCTGTGGGCAATGAACCCACTCTTTGACATCTCTTACAGAAACATTTCCAAGCAAAGCCTCCAGAGCAGGCTGAAACCATTAGAAACAGCAGGGATCCAAGCCAAGCTTTTCTGCACTAAGGGATCAACATGCAGCTCCTTTTTATTTTTGGAGCACTCCAGCAAGACCACAATCTATTCTTGGGAGCTACCAAGACCTGCCACAAACTGATGCAGCTCAAGCACTTTCAGGCAGCAGCAGCAGCTCTGTGGTCACACCGGGGCAGTAGGGAGCTGTGCACAGCAAAGCAGGATGTAAAATCACTCTAAATCCAGTGCAGAAAGCTTACTTGATGCCTTTGCTTGAACAGCAAGTGAACCTTAAGCAGTGTGACTACAGGGAAAGCAAATCATGCACAAACATCCACCTTGACAGCAATCATCATCAAAATCTAAGCATTGTTTCACCAGTGCAGAGATCACAAACTGGGGATTGAGACTAGGCACCATTCAGCCTGCAGAACCAGAGCCCAGAGAATTCTCTCTGCTCATGAAAGAGTAAAGAAGAAGAACCATTTAGAGTAATTAAGATGACAAGCTGAGCCCAGGGGGGTTAGGAGTTACTGGGTAAGGCTTGATCATTGCTTGATCAGGCACAGAGCCCAGCTCTGTAAAGATGCTCAAGAGCTGGTTGTTAACACAGCTGGTGGGCCTGCATGTGTGGGAGCAAGGAGACAAGCAAGTCAGATTTCATATTAAATGGTCTTAAGCACCAATGCTTGGAGCAGAAGCAGCAAACTGAACATGTATAAACCACAGTAATAACTTGCAAAAAAACTCAAAACGCATCAACAACTCACATTCAAAATAAGCTTTATTTTGCTCCCCAGTTAAACCAACTTCATAGCTGGACTGAGAAATGGAAATCATCTGTGGTTTACATATTCTAGAGAAATAGATGCCTCAGTGGCTGTTTTCACAGCACTTCCTTAAAAGAAAAAAAAAAATAAACCAAACCCACCCAAAAAACCCATTTTTGTATTCTTTTGTCAAGTAAACTCTCCCTATCCCCTGCCACAAAAAAAAGCAAAAACAAAAACCCATAAAAACTGTTTAGTCATGATTAGTTTTGCAACTACAGACTTCCATAGAATACATTAACACTGGGAATGAACCTACTTCATTTAAAAAACAAATGCAGTAACATTCTACAGGGGAAAAAATTATTTAAAAAGAATTTTCTACTCACATACACTTCTCTAGCATAAAGGGCTTTTTTCAGGTTAAAAAAGCATTTCTACATTAGTAACAGCCTATATATTCATATAGAAAAAATAAAGCAATAAAAATCACTAACACCCAAGGCACCTTAGTGAAGGGAGATTTGTAAAGCAGTAAAACCCACCTATCAAGATGTTAGAACTAAAAACTTGATCAGGTTTGGCCTCCTACAACCACCAGGCTTTATGAGCCACTGTGGGGTTTAAAAAAAATAAAAATGTCTACATGCTATTATCTCTGGGATCTCCTGGGCACTCTCAGCACTAGACATGTCTCACCTTTGACCATCACCTGTTCTGAATGGGAAATCATTGCTTACAGAAACACCTTGCCACTACAGAGGCAGGTTTTGGTCAGCAAACATCCCACAAGGAGCTGAGCAGCTTCCCTGCAGACATACACTTTTCTCCACATAAAAACACTCCCCTTTTAATATCCGTGACTGCAGCACACAACACCCATGGTACAAAAGAAAACTCCAGCCAGAACTGGTGGTGTATTAACACCAAAAGCCAAAGCCTGAGGAGCTGCACAGTGAATAGTGCTGTGTTCTATGCAGAAGGACAATGGCCTTGGCAGTGTCAAAAGAAGCAACCTTTAAGGAGCTATTTACAGTGGCTGATGCAGGAGGTAATTCCCAGTCTTGCACTGCCACAGTCAGCATTGCTTTGTCACACTTTGTCACCCACAGAACTTGCCCAGAGGCCACACTGGAAGCTGCTGCCAACTGTGACTTCTTGCTCAGCTCTCACGTCCCCTGACACTGCTGTCTGCTTGCTCATTGATATTCCCTTTAAAACTAGAGCTTGAAATACACATTTCTTCTTGTTCCCAAAGCCAGCCGTGCTTTTCAGAGCAGCATCTTGACAACACTTTGTGAGGGATGGCCCACGGGTCCTGGAACGTGTGAAGGCCGGGTGCCAAACTCCAGGCGTTTCACCAACCTGCAAATGCAAAACTGAAGTCAGGGCATTTCTCCCTCAGAGTAACCATGCTCAGAGTAACTGCTCACTTCCAGAACAAACCACTCAGCTGAGAAAACAGCACTCTGAGCACTGCATGAACCCATTCCTTCACTGGGCTGAGTTTCACTGTAACACAGGGCTCCTTCTCCCTGACAGGAATGAACACTATCTTCTAGAGGTGTTGGAATTTCAGTTTAGCATTGCAGCAGTAGAGAGATAATCAGCTGCATGGATATGTAAATGTATGGCCCCTGAGGCTTTCCTGCAGGAGCTTTCAGGAGCTTTCTCCCCAGGCTAGGAAAACAAATCTGCCTCTACCAAAACAAAGACTTATATACTAACCACCAGTCCCTAAGCTCCAACACCAACAGCTGTGACTAAGACACCAGCAGAGCCCAGCACTCACCCTGTATCACAGAGAGGCTGCTGAGGACTCAGGCGTGTTTCCAGGACGTCTCTGTTCATGTACATGGACACTGAAGGTCTGTTTGGAGACTGGTCATACACAAAGTTTCGGCAGGATGCAAGCTTGGACTCCAAAGCCTGAAGTAAACAGATGAGGCAAGTGTCAGATTGACTGTTCTCTTGCAGAAGATGGCATCGTGGCACACCAAAAGGGCACTGAAGTGTGTGGGTTTGGGGTATTTTTCTTTCTTTAAGAGTGAGCTGCCCAGTAGAGAAACCTGCTAGACCCCAGTGCCACATGAGCTCTGAATTTGTGAAGAGATGAAGACAGTCATCTCTCTAAAGATGAATCTCTGTTTCTCTAGGGAGTTGATGCTCTTCACCATCAGGAACACAAAATCTTCACTCTTCTCAGAAATTTTTACATCTTTCTTACAGGCATAAATTTTTAGATTTCTAAACCTTCATATGAGCTAACAGCTTCCCTAGACATGTATTAGGTGCTACACCAGAGGGAATGAGCCACAGATATCTTATTCTCCATCACATGCTCCCATTCTAGATCACCCCACCTTTACTGAGCTGTTTTTTGGCTGTATCAGTTCTGCAGCTCAGCCCACCCAAGTCTCATACAAATGCTTGTTACAACACAGCACTGAGGCATAAGGAACGAAACACAAGTAATGGGATAACTTTCCCAGCATCAGCACTACCTGAAATATCAAACTACAGTTTAGCAGCACATCAGGTCTTGCTCAAAAGACCACTGGACTCTTAAGGCAAACTTCACCAGAAGCCTTTTGGACAGCAGGTACCAGCCTGCTAACTTCTCTGCCCTTCATGGGAACAGACCCCTTCTCAATTTACACATGCTGACTTATTTTTTCTGGACATGCACTTCCAGAAATTGGTAGAGGGAGATCTTATCCCCATCTGAATTAGAACTTAGAAGAACAAGCATGGTCCATTTTTATTTAGGGGTTGGTCAGAAACATTTGAAGTCCAGACCAATCCCAAGGACACACTCAGTTAACCTGGAGGCAAGAGACTCTTTTCAGTGTCCCCTGAACAGCAGCACAAGCAGTGCTGGCTGCAGCTTCCAAGAGCTCCAGCTTTCCAAAAGCATTGCCTGGCAGGTAATCACTCACCCCCACTTTTCGCAGCAAGTCTCCCACAATATTAAGTGCAGATATTCTTGCAGCTGGTGTGAGAGGGGTTGCACCATAACTGTCCTCAAGACCTGCAGGGCAGGTTAAAGAAGGATACGTTACTCATGGAAAGAAAAAAAAATAAAATAAAATTGACCCTACTGCCTTAGAGAAGATGATTCAAGGAACACGATTACAGATTAAATAGGTTTTTAAAACCTTTCCCCTAAACTAGACCAACATCTCTGGGACAGTTGTGAACGAATAGGAAGTCCCAACAGCTCATCTTATCCCTCATTATTACCAGACAGTTCAAGTCAATTGGAAATGAACAGACTAAATAAACTCAAAAAAATCCCAGTCTGTGAATACAGAGACCATGGTGATTTGATTTAGGTGACACTACACTACACACTCGATTCTGTGGCTAAAGGAGGAACGAAAAGGAAGGAGCAAACTATAGCAAAAACAAGAGCATCCAATGGTATTTGTGAGCTGGTTCCCTGCCAGTCACCTCTCCTGAAGGTCCCAGGGGTGGGGATGCTGACGGGGGTCCGGCGCAGGGCGGGTGTGGAGGGCACAGACAGGGAGGCCTGAACTGCAGTGTCTGTTCTTTCTGCTTCCAGGGGAGCTCTCATTGGTGTTTTGGGTTTCTCTTGTTTCTGCTGCACTGCAAGCTCCTGTCGTAGATCTGTGAAGGAAGCAACACAAAGCAAGTGCTGGAGTATGCAGCCACCAAGAGAAAAACGGGGGGTAATCTTCGGCTCAAAAGGTTTTTCTCCTCATGGAGGTGAGGTAAAGTCATTTATTCATATAAAAGATTACTCCAGGCATATCTGCAAAATCCAGATAACTAAAGGTCTTTCTAGGATTGTGGCTCACGATGTTTTAGTAGTGTCAGTTCAGTTGCTATTACCTGGCTTTCATTCTCAAACCCTTTCACTAAGCTCCCCTCCAGACAGGGAATTAACTCCTTTCCAAATGTTACAGGCTGGTAAGCAAAGGCTTGGCACAAGGCACACCTTGGCTACATTCTGGCTCCCTGCCAGGTTGAGATCCCAGCCCTTGTACCCTTTTCTATCCTGGTTTTCACACGAAGGAAACTTGAGCAGAGGCCAGGTGAAAGCCACATCCTTATCTAGCCAAGGGATAGAGTAATTCTGTCCCACAGCCTGGCTGTAGCTTATGGATACCACTCAAGGGCACAGAATCCAAGATCTGAAAACAGACATTTATCCAGCTCCAGGGTATCCCTCTTCTCACCCAGCCTTGTTGACAGACAGCAAAAAGCCAGTGCATTCCAAGGCAACCACTCACAGCCCTCCTGTTTTAATTCCTCATTAGTGTTTCACCGACTCCACTTTCCAGAGGCCAGGAAACAATGAGGTTAATGTGTATTAAAGCTGACCTTCATGGGCAGCCACATCAGCACGTGCCCCAGCTGCACTAGCTCAACTCCCTGAAGCCCTGATGAGGAGAAGGCTGGAATAGACTTTTGATTCTGAGAGTGCTCTGAAACAATGTCAGGAGTTCAAGGAGTGGGGACAGAACATTCTGAAGTTTCCTTACTTGTCTCTACATTTCAGATAGCAGGTTTTAAAGAAGCAAAGTTAAAAGCCCAGCTCTAAGGCATATGGAGAGGACTGAACAGCTACAAGGCAGCAGGAGAGAAAGGAAAAGATACAAATAACTCCTGTCTAACCTCTAGCTTCATCTTTCAGGCGCTGCACAGACTCCAGAAGGTTTTCCTTCTCATCCAGCTCACTCTCCAGAAAAGCATTTCTTTCAATAGCCTGGTTTAAACGCTGCTCAAAATCCTCCAGGGACATTATAGTGGCTCTGAAAAAGAGTGCATTATGTGTCACTACCAGATCCTTCAAGCACATGGAGGACCCCCTCTCTCACAAGGAAACGGACATTGTTGCATTTTTATTTGGTTTGCTTTATTATTATTTTTTTATTTTAGCTTGTAAGATATGAAAGAGAGCAGACAGGGGAGTGGAAGAGGTAAAACAAAAAAATTATCACATTGCCCATCTGCAACAAATCTCTTTGGCAGAATCATCAGACAAGTGACAGTTCAGAATGACAATGCACAAGTAGTGTCACAAACAGCTCAGTGCCACCATGCTTGCAGGACAGAATAGAGGTGGAAAACAAAAAACCACAAAAAGCAGATCACCTTTTTGCTCTTTCCAAATCATCATTTTCTTGCTCGAGTTCTCGGATGTATTTCTGAAGCTGCTCTTTAATAGCTCTTGTCTGTGTCAAGTCATCTTCCAGTGCAGAGATTTGCCTGTATCCTTCCGAATGCTGCATTTCAATCTTTTCCTGCTCAAAGGCAAATCAAACAGCACATCAGGTACTTAGCAACACATGTTCTCTTTTTGCAGCCTTGTCTGAGCCCCTTGAAAGGTCGAGAGAGATGCTCTGAAGTTTTTGGAGAAACATCACTTTACATATGGTAAAATGCCAACGAATTCAATTGCTCACATACTTCTGGGCTGCCAGCAGACAAGAGCTCTTTCTGTTAACTCCTTATCAAACAAAAGTGCTGGGGAACAGTTCCCAACACAGCACAGGGCCATTCCTTGCCTCTCCCAGGCAGCCTGACTGAGCACAGTTTCTTAGCAATACACAAAGCAGGATGCAAGAGAAGCCACTTATTTTGAACCCTGATATGAAGTCAGGCAGTATTTAGGAACCAAAGGAACAAGAATACAAAAAAAATTCCAAGTGTAACCCTGTTACATGCTGCTGTGGAATCAGCAAGATTCTGCACTGCCCATGTAGTTGTATTAGCCTAAAGCAAGTTCAGAATTCTGGATGACAGAACATTTCAGGCACAGGTACACCTTGGATGGGAACCTAAACCAAACTCTGTCTCCCTCTACACCACACAGACAAGGGAACACTTAAGGCATAGGCAAGGAGGAAGACTTAGCTTCCACATCATTCCTCTCTCTCCTGCACTGCCACTAAATGTGGAGTTAGTTCCACAGTGTGTGACATGGGAAAGCCTCCCCATGTGACAGGGAAAGCTCCACAGCACACTGTTACAATGCTTTATACTCAACCACCTTGCTACCAGACTTCAACATGCCAGAGGTTTTTTGGAAACTCCAAGATTGCTGTGCAAGCAACATTCCTGAAGTGTTCTCCAGACAGAATTCAAGTACAAAACACTTGAAGTCACTGGACACAAATCCATGCACTGGAATTTGAAAACCATGGCAAGTAGCCTAGTGTGAATGATTCTGTGAACACAGCTATTTTAGCACATGAAATGCACAGACAAAGAGGAGGGAAAGAGATATCCATCTGAACTAAGAAATCCTTGTTTGACTGCAGTGTGGTGACACTGCTGTAATTCCAAATCCCTGAAACACAGTTAAGAGCCTCAGAGCTCCAAGAGGCAGATTACTTTCAATCAGTTTCTCAGGACTCTCTGAACTAAGCCTCCAAAGCAGTATTCCCATCAGTTTTTAGGTAGTGTGAGCTCTGATTTCTGAGGGGGAGCAAGCACACACACTGGGCTGGTCAGCTCAGAGCCACAAGCTGTGTGGGCCTGGCAAAGTTCACTGGTGCTGACCTAGATGCAGATGCCAAGCCTTGATGGGCTCAGTTAACACTGCTGCTCCATGGCTTCATGAGATTAATGCTTTGCTCTTGAATTGATTCAGATAAAAGAGCAGAACTGCAAGGTCCCAGTCTTTGTTTTTAGCCAATTGTAATAAACTATCAGCTGATCTGGCCCTCAATGGTGGCTCTGTTCCTTCACTGCAGGCTGTTACTGCAGTTTTCAGGCTGCATGAATAGCCAATTGTTGAATGGTTTATTTCAAGCAGAATATATTTTAAGAAAGTTATCTACTGTGAGAAAAAAATTCAGATTTTCTAAAATATGGCTACCCTCCACTTTCTGAGGCTCTAGTATTGCTTCCTACTATTTTCATTCTTCACTGTTTAGCCTGGTTCACTGGCCCTTCCTCTCATCCCAGCTACTCTAGAGAAAGAAAATAGTCTACACATTCCTCAATTAAATGAACTATGGGTTTTATTTTTAAAACTTTTGTCTTCTCCCCAAACCCATCAGCTTCCATGGGTTTATGTGGCTATCTGGAACAGCAGACCAATACTCCATACAACATGCACAACATCTAATATTTCTAAGGCACTACAACAAGAACAACAAGGATTAAAGTAACATAAATACAATGAAACAAGTCTTGGAGGTCGTGCTATCAAAAAGCAGGGAGTGGAGGAAATGGCTCAGCTGGTGCTAGAGGGACAGACATCTGCCTGGAACAGAAGAGTTTTTCCTTAAGACAGTAATTTGGACAACAGTTTAAACAAAAGGCATTGCAAAGCTGGATTTATCCAGTGATTAATCACTTATACAAATACCTTCACTCCCATTAGCTCATTACTGCATCCAATTGAACAGAAGAAGTGTAATTACATTAATCTCTCTTCCACTGAGATTGAGCTAGCCCTACAAAACACAGTGTAGGATTTCTGTAACTCATCTGTAAGCAAAAGGCCTAAACTAAAACTTTCAATTTAGTGGCACATCAATTTCAGTGACAATTTTTTTCCAAACTTAAAGAGAACTTACCAGCATTTCCTGAACCCGTCAATCATCTTTGAGAGGCTGAAATGAGGCACTCATCACTCTTCATACTCTAGATAGCTTCACTGTTTCTTAAGCCACTGTGTTAAGAAGCCCCATCTCAGTAAGTTCATATCCTTTATGTTTTATAGCTCTGGAAGTTAATGCCTTTCTGCTGGTTCTTAGTTTCACAGAATGCTAACCAAGTGCCAAGAGAATAACTCATTTTTCCCTAAGGACAGACAGATTCAATAACAAAGCCAGGACTGAAGCTGTTTCATGACTCTCAGCTCTATGTGTTACCCACCAGCTGCTCCTTCCCAGCTTATCTGAAACGCCAGATAATAAATCCACAACGATGTAAAAAGGGTTTAAAACTGAGTTTCCTTACGTAATGTGAAAACACAGCTGCAGTGTTTGTACTTTGATTTTCTGCAATATTATCTGTGACTGCATGATGCAGACAGCAAGAAAGATATGAACAAAAGCACTAAATAGATGGGAGAAGGAATAGAACAGCAGCTCTCTTGTGTTCACACTTAGTCTCCACTCCACTGTGGACAATTTCCTCCCATCTGAAATCCATCCTGACACACAGCCCCAGCCTGTGAGCAGGGCTCCAGGAACACAGAATCCTCAGAGCAGACAACAGGCTGGCATTTCTTTACTATTCAAGACTTCCCTTTCTGCAGTCTTGTGGTCAATTTTTCTGTGATGCTGAGGTGACACTCCAGGGCAGAGTCTGCAAAGCCCTGCCCTGAGGATGGGCACAGAGTGCAGCCCCAGCTCTCACCTTCACTGACTCCAGCTCCATCCGCAGGCGGTTGTTCTCTGACAGCAGGTCTCTGTTCCTGGACTCTGTTTGCTGCAGCTGAGCCTCCAGTTCAGCCTCATACTCTCTGCTCCCCTCTTGGAACTCACGCAATTCCTCCTGTGTGTTCTCAGCACTGGAGAGAAATCCCAGCAACAGAACTCATCATAATGAACAATTGTTGCCCTGAGTTTTCCTGCTTTCCAGTGTTTGCAGCTTGCAGTGGAGATTCTCATGCAGCTTCATGTAAACTATGTAGATATTTAGAACTTACCTATTTTGTTTACATATTTCTCCTCGCAGAGGATGAATGTGATTGATGGTGATATCCACCATCCAGGTCAAAGAGGTGGCAACCTGTGTAGCCAATCTCTTGCCTGTTGTACAAATGTATATAAGAATGGAGAAATGGAGACAGATAATTTAAAAAGAGGAGCTTTCCCTTGACCTGCTGTGCCTGCCTCGTCCTTCGTGTGCCTAAAATTGCCACAAACAATGAAAGAAAACATCTCTCATACACTCAAGGTAAAAACAACACTGCTCTTGAACACAGAAGACTATATGCCCTTCTCCAACATATGTATTCAATAGGAAAAGAGAAAGATGTGCAAATATCTCCCTGCCACGCGTAGGAAGTTACCCCATAGCAAACTGGTAAACAAATAAAAAACATCCAAATAAACAAAAAAACCCCAGAGTCTGTTTTCACACTGCAGATGTTGAAGATATGTGGCATCTCTTTAGTTTGTTAATTGTCCAGTGCCATTGTACATTTATTCCATTATTCAATTCTATCATTTACTTGGAAATATAAACAAAGCCGTTATTGATTAGCAACAAAAAGTGAGGAACAGAGAGAAAGATGAAAGGAAATGTTTTATATTCTTGAACAAGCCTATTGAAACAATCCTCCAGCAAGCTAAACAAGCAGCAATGAAAGAGCTGTGTCTCTGCATGAAGTGTCATGCACCTTATCCAGCCACTTGGAGGAATGAGGACACTGCCTTACCACTGCTTGTATTTCATAGCCAACTCCTTCCAGTATCTGGTTTCCTCTTCCACTGAGCTGAAGTGATGTCCTTCTGAGTCTTCCATAATGAGTCCTCAAAGTCTAAAACTCCTGTTTCATTTTCCCCCCTGAAAAATTAAAGGGTCAAGCATAAGAACTAAGGCAGTGAGCAGCCTCACCCTCCTTGCTGCAGAGCAGAACCCTCCTCCTCCCACACAGCCACTGCTCGCCTGCAGACCAAACCAAAGCCTTGATAGGACTCTGGCAGACAGACCAGAAATGTGAAAGAATTCCTGCTAAGGCACTTTCCCCAGTTCTCCCAAAGCTGCTGCAGGCTTACTCCACATTCCCAGCACCTCTCAGCACACCAAAGCCCAAAGTTGAGCTGCAGCTATGCCAGTGCACAGAGAACACAAGGGAAAGAAGACATCTCAGGCACAACTTCAGCTCCAAACACACTGCAATTCAACAACCCTAAAGACACCTATCATGAAATTAAAGAGAAACTTCAAAGACACAGAGATTAGGTACCTAAGATACAGATTTCCTGAGTTAACATTTAAAAGAACACGTAAGCTTTTCATGGACCTAACTGCTGGACATGTGAAAAATTTCTTCCTAGGTCAACACAGACAAAGCTACCCAACTTTAAACCTGAAATATCAAAATCCACGTATGGCTACAATATATCTGGATACCTCAGAGAGCCAGGGGAGAAGGGAGGGTAAAAACTCCCCTGAGGTTTTAGCAGGATACCAGTGGCTGGGTTAGGTATGCAGTTAAGATTGCAGCAATCCAGACAATCCAGCTGTCCCTGTGCCAGCACAAACCCAGTCACAGGACACAGTCCCAAATGGGAATGACACATCAAGAGCCACAGGGGAATCAAGAGCCTTAAGTTGGTCACTCCCACTTGAGGACTTAAGTATCTAAACACCACAATTAAATAAAATAAATGCCCTGTGATGTGTATGACACACTCTTTTGAATGGGTCAGCAGCAAATATCATTTCATATGAGTTAGTCTTGACAATGGAGAAACATCAGACCTAGTGTTCTGCATAATTTGCCCACATCCAGGCCCGGGTGAGGCAAAGATTCCACTCAGACATTATCAATTTAACCAAATTGATACCAAATAAGAAACCAAATAAGATCAAGAATAGCAAATAGAGGTGGAAATTAACAATTCATGACAGTGGCAGTTGTCAGAAAACCACATCACTAAAATCTAATGACTGAAGAAACACAGTTGTACCAAGTTTCAACTCCAGTTTTGCTGAGCAAAACATTTCCTAGAGGTAATTCTGATGGAACAAAGAAGGGATGGCTGAAGCCTTCAAAGACCATTTAGATGTCAGCCCTGACTTCTATTCCTATTTATGATGCTCATAAAATGCTGGAGTAGACCCTGTGAGCATCATGTCTTAGCTAAATAAAATGTGCATACACTGCACAGCTATTGAACTCTATGGAAGAAAATATCTTTAACCTGTGCCAAGACTTTCCTGTCAAAAAAATCAACTGCTATAAACAGAAGAGAGTGACACCCACCTATTCAGTAACTCCACTGAGACAAACCCAAGCAGTTCTTACCTCTGCTACAGACAAAAGTACTCAAAGCAGTCTGGCAATCTAAAGCCCAGTTCTTACATACCACAAAGTTCAATTCCTCTTCACAGCCCAAGTAATTATCAGATTATTGAGCAAGGAGTAGGCAGGGTCACAGCTGAGTGGGGCTGTGCCTGCATACCTCACAGTGCACAGTACCAGCTACACACTCACAGAAATTACACTGTTACTTAAAAGAGGAGTTGGCAGGTGAGGAGAAAAGTTACTAAGCTTTAGTTTTTATAATTGAGTTGGACACAAAATGTTCATTAGACAAAGCTACATGTGTTCCTTCAAACAAATAAAAGCACTGTATAATGCATTGACACGTTTCCAGCATAAAGTCTCGAGGCTGAAGAACACGCTGGGAAAAAAAAAGGGGAAAAGGAGTGTGAGTACAGAGTGATTTTCCAAATTGTACTCTTGCCCATTAAAAAGAAAATCATGACCAAGCATAATTAACATTCTTGACCTAGGATAGTTTATGTCACATCTACTCTGTTATTTTTAAGTGAACTGAAAGTGCCTTTGATGTTAATAAGCATGTCCTTCTGCTCAAGACACTGTGTACACACACCCCGATCCTTGCAGCACGCAAGGAATAATCCAAAAAGGATTTTTTCTGACACAAGCATTATAATAAATCCAATACCTGTGTTTGGACAATCAACAAAAATAATTCAGGAAAGATAAAGATAAACTGCAAGACATGTTGCTCTGAAAACTTTCAAACAACCCTTTGGAACCAAAAAACAGCTTCAAAACCCTGAACATGCTCAGATCTGGCTCCTGTGTTTCCACCTTGCACTTTGGAAGAACTAAAAGACTGTAGTAATTGGCATTTTTTGAGATTGTAGGACTGCACAGAGAAGAACTTTCCTTAACTGATCCATACAATCCATGAGGCTTTCAGGGAACCCTGTGAACATCCACAGCAGCACAAAGTGCCAGGTGTGTCTTTGTGAACATGACATTATGGGCCCACTGAGGATGTCATCCATTAAGAGCTCGCTCTGCTTCATGGTTACCATTACTAAATAGTACTTATAATTTAAAATTAATTGTTCAACTGCAAATACATGGAAGGACAGTGCACCTGTACTTATTCCAGAGATGTGGCTACTCTCCAGTGCCACAGGCACATGTTTTTTTGCTGCAACATTCAAGGAAGACCTATTAGTTTCCTTCCCTGTAATACATCTTAGCTCAAACTAAGCTAGGGTTTTCAAATTAACCAAAGATGGAAAATACAAACTTAAACTGAAAAGAAAAATTCCAAGTTTGAGACAAAGTATTAAAGCTTTTTTAAACTTTTTTTCTGAAATTTATCTAAGAAGAGTGCAAATAAAAACCATGTAAGTCTTGTCGAACTGCCTGTAGAAAGGGTTTTCCCCTGCTGCCTTCTCCCCTTGATTTTTAACAACTTGGAGACAACATGCAAAATGCCTGATGAGAAATTAATCAGGAATTTCTCATTGTCTGGACTCACTACAGGCAGAGAGAGCAACGGGAGCTAAAGGATGTTTTAGAAATGCTTTTTTAAACACTGGAAAAGGTGGAAAAAACGAGGAGAGAAAGGCAGTGCACACACTGGCTGCACCTTGCTTGTTTTCACACACATGAAGCCAGAAAAAACATCTGGCCAGGCAGCACAAACGCCGGTCACGGGCATTACAAACCTCCACATCATGCAGGAAGTGGAAGTGATCATGGGTGGGGACTGGAATTTTGCAATGGGGAAAACACGGCGGCATAAATGTTTCGGAAAACAATTTCACACCAGCGAGAGCAGAATTGCGAAATTCCTAAGGAAAAAGCAAGTATCAAGAAAAGCAACACACAAAATTATTGAAGGAATTTCAGTTTGGGAATCAGTCTGAATTCACCCAAACTCAGGAGGGCCCCAGCCTAGATTGTCTCAGTCCTAGAACAAAGGACTCAAAACAACCCTGATACTGAACTTTTTTCTTCACAAAAGAACATTTAGCTCGGTAAACAATGTTGGCCTACCTTTGTAGCAATGTCAAATGGTCCAAGTCAAAGAAATTCATATTGTAATACAAAAGTAAAACAGTACCACAAATACTACTGAATTATCCATGACAGAGATGATGAAACTCTTAGACCTTTTTTCCCTACGTAAACCAAAACAAACCACCTCTTTGCACCCGAAAAGTAGCTTTCCCATCCTATAAAAAATAGATCTACTTAAAATATTCCCCTTGAAAGGGTCTTCCTGTAACACATGGGCCTGTTTTCTTTTGTTTAAGCCATACAAAAGAAAATCACCACAAAAGAGAAAGAAAAGGGAGAGGTCATGGGAGCAGCAGGATTACTCCAGAATCCCACAGCCAGCACTGAAAAGAGTTATCAGCTTCTCCGGGGCTTCTCTACCAAAAGGCTGAACTCAGCAAACCCCTCCTCTTCTCAGTAACCAGCTCCGATACTTTCAACTTTCCGGTGAATCCTTACGGCAACTCCACACTTTTCTCCGCTGCAGCGCCTGACCTTTGATGCTTCCAGCTGCAAGCCAAGGGGTCAGCGAGGCAGCGCTCCGGATCCCATTCCCATGCGGAGCACGGGGCCGGGCGGGGGCTAAACCATCGGGGCACGGCTCCTACGCTCCGCGCCCCGCCCCACCAGCGCCCGCACGAGCAACTCCAAAGCAGGAGGAGGGTCAGGTCGGCGCGGGGCCGCAGGCGGGCAGGGTCCCTTGTCCCGGTCCCGAGTCCCCGTCCCGTGTCCCCCGGTCCCCCCGTGCCGGGCTCTCACCGCGCTCCCGCCGCTCACGCGCCCCCGCTCGCAGCCCGGCCGGCGCCGCCTCCCCATTGGCTGCCGGTCACGTGCCGCGGGCCGCTCCGCCAATCAGCGCCGCCGGAACGCGCTTCGGAAAGTTTGGTGACTTTCAAAAGGCGCCGGGGGGCGGCGGGCGCGGCCGCTCCCGATCCCGGTCCCGATCGCGTTCCCGTTCCCAATTCCCATTTCCACTCCTGGTCCCATTCCTGTTCTCATTCCCATTCCTGTTCTGTTCCCGTTCGCATTCCTGTTGCCGGCCCTCGTCAGCCTTGCTAACCCCCCCACCCCCCGGTCCGTGTTCAATGACCTACAGTCACACGCACAAGGCTCCGCATCTTCTGAGATGTTAAGCGTGTAAACCAGCACATGCCGTAATTTTAAAGGCGTGATTGACCTTAAAATTATCTAAACGAGGAAAATCTTTACATTAATTCTTTTTTTTTTTTTCTCAATTCAAAAGACCTCTGCTGCAAAAGCAGCGAGACAGCGCCCGTATCTATTTTTATCACCAGCCCAGCATCTTCAGACCAAAGCGCCCTTTTCCCAACCAAGGACAGGTTTCCGTGTCGCAGTCTATGAAATATTAGACGCTTCCACTCATCTCCATCCCAGCATGATGTCACCATGCCAGAAAACAAGCGGCTGCCATCCGCAGGGCACCCGAGCTGCGGCAGACAGTGGGGCAGAGCTCAGCGCAGCCCGTGAATTGGCAGGCGGGATCCACAGGAAGGGACCCGAGCCATGCAGAGCCTTTCCCAAGAGCCCCAGGTGTGTTCCTACCAACCCTGCACACAAACACTGGCTCGTTAGTGGTAGCCTGGCATTTGTTTCCGGAGCCAAAACAAAACCACAAATTATCACACGTGTATCACTGCGGCTCGCACACGCAGGGCCATGTGTCACCGAGTGTCACCGAGTGTCACCGAGTGCCACCGAGTGCCACCGAGTGTCACCTCACACCCCAAACTGCTGCTGATGGGCACCCACGTGCAGGAGCCCGGTGCCAGTTTCATTCACCTCTGATGAAACACCAGGCCTGGAGCACAGTCTGGTTCTGAAAGGACTTGTCTAAACTGGAAATACACCTCTCCCAAAGGCTTTGTGAGGCTGGGACTGATGGATGCTTTCCCAAAAATGTTGCACTAGAAGGAATCTGTCCATAACTCAGATAACTTTAACTGAAAAGGGTGAGCAAAACTATTCTACCTTCTTGCCAGGCATTCAGCAAAATAACTATATTTCGGGTCAGATGTTCAGCAGAAGTAAGTGGAGACAAATTATCATACAACTATGAAGAGAAAACTAAATAAGGTGTTTTAAAAATTGGGTTAATAGCATTTGCAGTTCTGTCATTACTCAAGAATGTTTTTATTATCAGATAAGTTGCAGAAAATAAACCACATACTATTGTAGTATGTTCCCAGTAATTAAGACAAATTATACATCATTCACAAGTTTGGGACAAAGGACATTTTACTTCAACACTTCAAGCAAATTTTTGAGGATAGTCTGACTACACAGATTATGTCAAAGGTACACCTGAGTATTTTTAATATTTCTCCTCTTGAAATACTTGTAAAACATAGCAGAATTTATGAGATTTCAGAGGAAGCTGAGAGCCTCTCATCCAACTCTGAAACAGTAAAACAGCACCCTAACAAATGCCAGGAGCTCAGAGGCACTAATGTACACAAGCAATAAATATTCTTTAAAAAAGATTACTGGAATCACTGTGACTGCCTTGTTTGCAAAGAACGAGAACACTTGTCTATTTCAAAATTAGCAGAGGAGGAGAAATTATTTTATGCATTTATTTTTAGTTTGATGATTAATAATTAATAACTGGCAGATCTTTGTGGGGCTAGGATTCATGTGCTGGTTATTTTAATGAGAAGGCCACACTGATTCTTCCACGAAAACTAAATGGACAAAAAATTACCCACTGTAAGTTCTGGTAAGGTTGTCACATCTTATCTTTTGGCAATAAGCTTCTGTTGGAAAAAAAATATTTGCTTTGCTTAGAGAATTAACTAATTCATCACACTGCCCACTCTGTGGATGGAACAGGAACTGTTCACCAATTGTCATTACAAACTACTGAACTGCTTTTTTTTATTTTTTTCAAATGGATTGCTGACACCCATAAAATGTGACAAACCTGTTTAGAATATCATATGGAAATATTGCTTCACTGAAGAGCAAGTATTTAACATCAATAAAACCTTTTTTCTGTCCCCTTAAAGATGTTACATAATTCCCTGCAGTCTGTATATGCAGAATCAGATTTACACATGCTTAAGCAAGAAACAGATTCTCACTACTTTAAAAACCTTCTGCTATCTTGAAGTGACACATTGTTGACAAAACTGTCAAATGCTCATTAATAGCCCTGGTTTATGAAGCAGAGCAGAACACAGCAGCTCCCTCAGCCTTGGCACACCCCCAGTGACCCTGGCAAGGCAGGCTGTGGCTCTGAGCTTTGTCACCAGGGCTTCTCCTTGCTGCTGCCTGCAGTCCCTCAGGCAAAGGTGCAGGTAAATCCCAGCTTAGCCTAATACCACAGTTATGATCCAAAGACACCAAAATGCAGATCTCCACCCTGTGCTGTCACTAACCTTCCTCCCTGGGGGCTCAGCCACCAGCTGAGGAGCAAGCCCAGCCTGGATGACATGGATTGGCTGCACGACTTTGGCCCAGCCCTCCGAGGGAGCTGATAAACTGTGAGACAGAGCCGTGGCTGTAGAAAGACAAGCACAGGAAAATCAGAATTAGGGTTGTTGAGATGTTGAGACAAGGACTATTAGCAGCACAAGGATTCGAGAGGAAAAATACCAACGTGGAAAGTTATGCAATCCTAAAGTGAGCAAACCCCAGTCACCTCTAGTGTCACCACATCAACAGAGCAGTGAGCCATGAGGGGATGCCCACAGCTTTCTTGATGCTTCTTTGGCCAGCAGACTTCAGGTGTTTTGTCAAGGGGTGGGGACACTCTAATGCCCCATCCAGTGGGCTCTCAGAAGGTTGTTCTTTTGTTTGTTAGCCAGTTATTGCTTTCTGTTTTCAAGCTGTGTACCTCTGACTTGGGGAACAGCTAATGATGCCCAAGGCACCCAGAGAAAGTACAGAGAGGTGAAATATGTCTGTTAAAATAAGCAAACAGCAGATTTCTGAGCTGTACTGACATTTAACTGCCGTCCTTGGGCTTGGGACTATAAACTGCCTTCAAGGGAACAGGCTTCTAAAAATACTTCAAAGTGCATGTCCCTGACAACCTACCCAGATTTTTTTCATGTGTGTGAATGAAGTTCTAAGTGAAACCTTAAATTCTGTGCGAGGTGTTCAGAATTGTTACTTACAAGAGCCCCATTCAGCACCCTGGTAACTTCCCTATTACCTGCCACATGTCTGAGCCATGACCACACCTGCTCAAGTACCTGCTGGGTGGCCAGGCCACTCCACAGGATTTCCTGGAGGCCTCTTTTGTTATCCCATTGTTCTTTTATCCAGTGTGCAAGAGCCAAGCAACACTGAGGCAAGATAGTTGGTTTTGTTGCCATTCTGCAGAACAGGGTGTCAGGCATCCAACACAGGTGCTGCGCCTTTGAGGAAACCAGCACAGTGTTTCATAGAAAATGGCAACAACAAAAGAATGATACA
>JANPWX010000244.1:284295-355629 GCA_024734555.1 Trochalopteron elliotii
GAGTTGTAAAACTTGATGAAGTTGATGGCTGTATACAGCATGGGGTTTGGATAGCTGGGATTCGCCTGAATAGCTATTTCTGCTTAAACAAAAAAAAATAAAACTTCTTTTGAGGTTGAAAACAACGCAGAGGTAGATGTAGTGCTATCTAATGTGTTCTATTATTGTGTTTAACGTTAAATCCAAAAGACCTTGAAGGGAGTGTAGTCTAATGAACGCAGCACGTAGTTGGAGGGTAAGAGCTCTTCACTGCCAACCATAGATTTTCTGGTATTGAGCCTTAGGTTGTTCTGCTGCTTTGTGGTTCTGTAAAGCTAAACTGACGTGCAGTGGGGCAGCTTGAGGGTTAGCAGAAGTATTTGTAAGTTATTTTAATCATTTGAAGCTCTGTTTAAATGCCTCATACCGTGTGCTTAATACAGATGTCTTGTGTATGGGTTTTCTTAGCCAGTGGAAAAACAATGAATGTACAGCTCAATTGTTTCAGCTGAGTTCAGTTGCACCTGTTGTGTATTTCCAGTTGAGCTGTTCTTGCCTGCTGGATTCACTTTCTAGGAGAGTGCACTGGAGGTCTGAGAGTGCTCTTTTGTGTCAGCAGCTGTGTGACTCCAGCTAATGCCATGGAATTTCAAGGTGTTTCTCCTCAGACTGGTTCTTCTGTGCTGTGGGTCAGGAGGAGCATTCCTGTGTTAAAAAGGATCCTTGGCCATGGGCATGATTAAATTTCACATAATTAATGCAGGCTCAGTGACAGAGCAGTAGTGGAATTCTTCAGACCACCCTGGTTTTTCTCTGTCTTGCTTTAAAACTTATTTAAAGCATGTTTTGTTGTTTCTGTCCTCTTAGCAGGTGGGAAGAATGAAAGGAAGGGGGGATGAGAGGATGTTGAACCTTTTTGTTTGGCTGTATGATGGAAGGAAACAGGAGGGAGAAGCTCTGCAATAGGTCGTTGGGATGGCTGCAGAGACAAGAGAATGATGCCAAGCCATGGCTCTGGAAACTTTCTGATTGCTTTTCTGCTGCTGAGAAGGCTTTGCCTTGTGCTGCAAAAACGGTAATTCCTGCCTTCCCTGAGGGGCTGCTGGGGCTGCCAGGGCAGAGGGGAGGGGGCCTGACTGCAGTGGGGGCTGGGGAGGGAAGGAGGAGGAGGCAGCAGCTCCCAGGGTGAGTACAAAACCTGCCTGGGGATTTTCATTTGTGTTCACAGCACTCACACCAGGGCTGGTGAGAAGGGGGAAGCTGCTTTGCCTGTCAGGCTTCACCCTGCACAGCTGCTTGGGGAAATGCAGCTGCCTGAAAGGGGTGTGAGGAGCCTCTGGGGAGCTCTGCCAAGTGACTGCTGAAGAGCAGAGGGGGGAGGTCATGCTTCCAATTTATCTGTTTGGTTTGGAGGGAAATTTGGTTCTCTGAATTATTACTATTATTATTGTGTAGTAGCAACAGCAGTTGTGGATACTGTTCTTCACAATGTCTTACTTTTTTTCCTTGTTTCCATTCTTTTAAATGCTCCTTTTCTGTAATGTACATAACTATACATTTAAGTTACAAAGGGCTGAGGATTAGAAGGAGTAGTACAACACAGTTAGGTACCTGAGCAAGTGAGCTCCAGCTGTGAAGGAATGCTCATTCAGACACATTTAATCTGATTAAGTAAAGACATAAGAGAAAGGGATGAGCATGTTGCTGTTTCCATGTGTTGAGGGTTAGGAAGGAAGCTGCCATAAAGTGTGGAATTCAGTCTATAAATCAGTTCCAGACAGATTTTTGGCAGAGTTATCTTCATGAGATGCAGCATCAAGTACAGAGGAATGAGTAATTAATTATGCATTCATGTGTAGTAGAAAATGCATTAAATTTAATTTGGAAAGTAAGAGTTGTTCAGAAGTTTTGTAGCAGTGTTCTGTGCAGGTTACCTCTGCTGACCTTGACTATTCTGTGCTTCTTTTAACCTTGCTTGGTTTTCACTGCTGGCATTTTAAAAAAACACCTCTTTCTCTCTGTGTCTTGTTCTGTACATCTTGATTATCTCAAATTAGAGTAGACAAAAACCACTTAGTTGTTGTGAAACTTCAGCCTTCTTTGCTCCCTGCTGTTACCTGCTTGATGTAATTACTAATTTTTTTAAGTCATACCCTTTTAATACATTACTTTCACAATTCTAATAGAATTTTAAAATCTTTATTCAAACTAAAATATGATTACCTGCTTATGTGCAAGTTGTGAAGCTTTGTCATATCAGTATGTGTTTGTCCTTACAAGAAATAAGGATGCCTTAGCCTAACAGTTTTCTGCTTTTTTGATTCTGTTTTATAGACTCATTGCTCTTTGGCTTATAGCTCTTTAGGTTTGTTGGTTCCACATTCCACTGATACTAGGGGCTGGCACATATAACTGACATGGTCCTCTTAATGTTTTTACATGTTCAGTCAGTAAGGTAATAGTGATCATAAAGATAGGATGTTAAATGTAAAATCATAGTAGTCTAAAAATAATCTGCTTTTTACTCTATAAAATTATCATTTCATTCACGTACCTGAATGTAACTGAGCTTTCATTTTCCAGAAAGATTACATGGAGAACAAGAAAGCTGCTGTAGAATTGAAGGATGCTTCATCTCCTCACGCTGGCTCTAAATTGTTTCCAGCAGTGCCGCTCCCCGATGTTCATCCTCTGCAGCAACAGCAATTACAGCTTTCCCCTGGCCCCAAAGTAAGCTGCTGTGCTCATGGCTCTGACTCCTCTTGTGCTCCACAGATGCACTGTGCTGCTGGTGGTGGTGGTGGTGGGAGCCTGATTCACCCTGGCACGATATTAGACTCAAAAAGCACTGGGACGATAACTTGTCAAGTGGGGTCAGGATTTGCTTATCAGTCTGCATCTTCACTGAAGAACCCTCCAGCTAGAAGCAATTTGGCAGGAATTCCCAGCGAGTTCTCTGGCATGTGCGTAGAAAACAGTGTCTCTCCCTGTCAGCACCTGGCCTGTTGTGGCAAACTCCATTTCCAGCCCTGTAACGTGCACAAGCTGCATCAGTTCCCGGCGCTGCCGGGCTATTTCCCCTGTCCCGAGTTCCCGCCCGCCGCCGCGGGGCGCCTGGACGAGCACGTGTCGCAGCCGGAGCTGCCGCCGCGCCTGTGCGCCAACCCCCTGCACCTCAGCGTGGTGCCCCCGGTGTGCCTCAAGGGCTCTCACTACTGCACTGACTGCTTGGGCAAGGTTGGTACGCCCTCCCCCCTGTCTCCTTCCTTTCCTCGGGACGTGGGTCTTGTCAAAACTGTGTCACTGACTTAAAGGAAACAGCAGCTCCTGTGGGTGCAGCTGGCATCCCCCCAGCTGGTGATGCACTGTCCAGATGTGCAGCCTTTTGGAAGATAAGCTCTTCTCTCAGGTGACGTTCAGTGCAGTGGGAAGACAAAAGAGCTCTCATAATGTTCAGCCTGCAGGAGGTCTGTAGTGTACTGGAGTAGAGTTTTAACTTCTTTCAAATCTAGTCATCTCTTCTTTACAGCTCCAGTTAAAGTGTTCCATGGTAGGGACTCTGAGAAAAGGCTAACAGCAGTTAAGATGTACCCTTGGGCAGCTGATCAATAAAGAGCCATTTGTAAGTCAGGCCATATGTCTTATGCTACAAGGATATTCTAGTCTTGGTTTGGTTTGATAGGTCTTAGTTCAGTCTTCCCAAATTTGTAATTTAAACTTTACTACCAATTTAGTAAAATTCAAAACTTGTTAGAACTGTGCTTGAGTATTACTAGGAATTTCTAGTGAAATAATAAACTCCACTTTGCAAGATCTGTTACTTAAACTTCTGAGTTTAAGTTTCTAATGTAAAAGTGGAATGTCACTTTAACTAAATGGTGAATTCAATATATTTTTGAATCATCACACCTTCTGCTCTTCATGTGCAGGTTTTGTATATTAGGTCTCTGGTTTTTGTTGGGTTTTTTTTAAGGATACATATTAGTACTTCTTAAACATGGCATGTCTTGATATGTTGAGTTTAGTAGAATCTCTCCTTGCATTTGGAAATCTAAAGCTGAATCTGCTGGGGTAGGAGGATAGACGTTTCCTTCATGCCATCATACTGCTGTTAATTAGCTTTGTAAAGCACATCTGAACTGGCATTTGTTGCAGAAGGGAACCAAGTGTTTCTAGCATGGAATAGCATGTGTTAATATTGTATACTAAATGAACATGTGCTCTGAAAAATTGTCCCCACAGCCAACCAGAAACAGCCTAGTTGATGCTGCTAAAATCTGGCCAAATATTCCTCCTCCAAGTGCACAGACTGCACCTGTTCCTATCCCAATCTGCAATGGCTGTGGAACCAAAGGAACAGGAAATGAGAAGAGTTTGATACTGGCAAGCAGCCTTGGCAAATCACCACAGAAATATGGTAAACCACATTTGTTTGAAACTTCCATTTAGTGGATGGTCTCTGTTTAGATACTTTAGCACAGCAAGAGTTCTCTTAAACTGCACTATTATCTGGAAACTTCTATAAAGTCATAGAAGACTAAACAGTAAAATAATATCTTGTCTCTGTTTTGAAAATTCATTCTTTGGTTTTAGATGTTTTGACTACTTGGCTAATTTTTACTGTATTGTTTACATAGAGTTTTGGTTTTACTATTACTGTTTTTACTGTTTTAAGAACCAGGAAAAGAAATTTTGCAGACTTGAAAGCTGTTTTGTTCTGGTGATGTATAAAGAAATGATCTTCAGCTGTATTTGAAAAGCATTTTCAGTCTAGTCCCTATTGTCACTCCATATGCAGTTAAGGTGTAATATTTATACTTTCTGTACAGCTTTCTCAAGTGTTCTTAAGAGAAAAATCTTGTGTAAAACAATTGCATGGTCTTTCTACAATGTTAGTATTGCTTCAACTACAAAATCATATCTGGTATAAAAGTTACCAACTTTAAAGTTGCAGAATATTAAGATATTATTAAGAATAATATATTAAGAATAAGAATATTAATAATTAAGAATATATTAAGAATATTAAGATGGTTTTACTGTTACTTTAAAACTACATCCATTTTAAGGTTTTTAAGGTGAGACACCCCAATCAAGTGACTTTTAGCAAGTGCAATTCCAGTGAATCTTTTGGGTAACTAACCAACATGCACACAAACAAATATGATTGTCAGGTGTGCTTTATTTTAAAGTCTCGGGTATCATTAATTTGTAGCTTGTTTTTGAACTGTGAGGATTCTGTGTCATTCCTCATGTTTCTTTTCAAGTTGTTTTGTGAGAATGGAATGGTTGTATAATGTTAGCACTCTGAAAATCTGTTTAAATTTGAACTGAAACACCAGCTTAGCCTGCAATAGGGAAAACTGTAGCTCACTCTCCTGAGCTGTAGATACTTTGTGTTGGCTCTATATTGCCTGTAATCACCATCATCATACTGGCCACCTTATCCAGTTTTGTTTAGATTTCTTATCTAATCCACAGTGTAAATTTGAACAGCTTCCATGTTTTGCTTCTGGTACTGACACAGCACCAAATGTTACACAGCTTCAGACAGTTTCTTCTGGCATTTGGTAATTTTTTTAAAATGCATTACTTGGTTGTTTGAGAGCTTAAAAGAAAAGTCAAAGTTGTCTTGTATTTTTATCCTAATCTGACAGTGGCGAAATTTTTTTTGAGGCTGGTGGCTTGTTGGATTTCTTAAGAAAGTAAAACTGAACTTTTATTCCTGGGCATGTTCTTCATGGGGCTTCCCACATGCAAAGATCATGCTGTGCTAAGTTTAACATTTGCAGTGTTTGGAGATAAAAATGAGCTGTGTTCTTCCACCTGCACAGGGTCCCCAGAAGTTGCAATAACAGGCCAAGTCCTGGAGAACTTGCCCCCCATTGGAGTCTTCTGGGATATTGAGAACTGCTCAGTCCCCACCGGCCGTTCCGCTGTAGCAGTGGTGCAGAGGATCAGAGAGAAGTTCTTTAAAGGTCACAGAGAGGCAGAATTCATCTGTGTGTGTGACATCAGTAAAGAAAATAAGGAGGTTATTCAGGAGCTAAACAACTGCCAGGTATCCAACCCGCACCAGCTTGGTGTTCTTGATTGAGAATTTGTGTGGTTTTGAGTGTGCCAAGATGGATTTGTCTTCATTAAAGCTTTATTTGCTTCTATGGGTTTAGTGCATCTTTAGTTTATGGGTGGGGTCTCTAATGCTGATCTCTTATATTTTTGCTGCTGTGATAGTTTTTAGAAGTGAATCTGTATTCTGTTATCTCTATGTAACTGGTTTAGCTTTAGTTTTAGTGGTCACAGGAGCATCTTTATCTCATCCAGTAAAATGTGGTGGTGGAGTTTTTGTTGTTCTTCAGATCTGTGACTAAATGACTAACCTAAAAGAGCTATGACTCTGTGAAATTAATCTTAACTTTGTTAGTGAATACTGTGCTGATTGGTAAGGACACCTGGAGATTAGTGGTATTGTTTGGAGCACCTTTAACACTACGTGTATTTTCCATTGATACCTTCTGTTTCCTGGTGGTTTTTTAATAGCTTTTTGTGCTGGTTTCTATGTCAGAAATTTCCACCCTCTAACTTGCAGATAGGGTAACAGGTTGACAGTTTCTTGCAACGTTTTTGAGGTGTATGAATTGTGATCCTTAACACAGAACAGCAGAAGTCACCCCAGGGGTATTGCTGAACAACTAGGGTTGAAGTTTAGTGCTCACAGAACAGTTTTTAATCCCTATGTGTTTGATTCTGTGCATGTGTGCATTAATTTACCTAAATTAAAAGTGCATGTGAGTGCTTGTATTTAAAATATTTTTAAATTCCATCGAGGTAAGCACAGTTCACATTGAAGCTTTTCTTCAGGGTGTATCTGTGTATTTCCACAGGTGACTGTTGCACACATCAATGCTACAGCCAAGAATGCTGCTGATGACAAACTCAGACAGAGTCTGAGGAGATTTGCTGATACACACACTGCACCTGCCACTGTGGTTCTTGTGTCAAGTAAGTGTTTGTGGTGCTCAGCTACAGTGCTGGCTTCAGTTCCTCTCTTCCATAGGATTTTTACGTATGGCACTATTTTGATTTCCAAGGGTGGTGTTTAGAGCCAGCTGTAACTGAACTGCTGAAGAATTTTTAATGTCAGTGGCAGCAAAGGAAAAGCAGGGACAGTAAGATGAGAACTTGGCTCAGTTCAGTCACTGTTATGATTTGATGCTTTTTGAGTGTCAGTAGGTATGTGTGTGACTACTGTCTAAAGTTAGCTTCAGCAGGAAGCTCATAAATTAAAACTCATGGAGTTTTATTTATGGTCTGAGCCTAATGTATGTTTTTAGTCCTCATAGCAGCATATTATATATCACACAATTAAATCTGCAATCCACTCAGCTATTGAATTGCCATGTGTTGGCCTTGGGTTTCTCCCTAAAGCCAAACAAATGTTTGCTATAGAAATACCCAGTACCAGTCCAGTGCCCTGCTGATGAATTGCTGCAAGCTGCTGTTGAAAGGAAGCCCTTGTCTTGAGACTGAATGTGAGCTGCTGATTTAAATAATGTCTGAGAAGCCTTGTAGCTCTTGGTGCTTTTTCATTGGAAATTTCCAGTGAGAAATAAGATTTGTTGAGTGAGGTTTGTGGGATTTTGCTGTCAATGATATTTTTTATTTCCTTCAATCATATTTTTCAAGTGCTTCTTTGCCTGTTTCATTTATTTCCCTTCCAGCGGATGTGAACTTTGCTTTGGAACTGAGTGACCTGAGACATCGACATGGTTTCAGAATCATTTTGGTACATAAAAACCAAGCTTCAGAAGCACTCTTACATCACGCCCATGAACTTATTTGTTTTGAAGAATTTATTTCAGACTTGCCACCAAGGTTACCACTGAAAATGCCGGTAAAGATTTTAATTCTTGATGCTACGGACATTTCCAAGTGTCGAATTGCAGGTTTTGTTGTAATTTAGGAGGAGAGCAGGCTGAAATTGTGTGTCTGTTAATTATGATGGAGAGTGATGTCTGCTGTGTATTTGGCCACTGTCTGTATTTCAGTTACTACCATGTGAATGTTTGCTTTCTGCTTTCAGGCAGGAAGAATGAAATACTAGATGAGAAAGTAGTTAACTAAAAAGTGAAATAGTAAAGGCATATTCTTCCCACTAAATACATTATCTGGTAAATTATCTTACATGCTTTTCTTTCCCTTACAGAAAGTTTGGGTAAGAACTTAGCTGTGCACCAGGACATCTTAGTGATGCATTCTTAACTTTTCAGTGGTCGTGCCTTCTGTTGGGTTTTTGCCTTCCTTGGTGACTCCCTCTGGATATGTTGTGGTGTCTTTATACAGCACTCATAGCTTTTTTTCCTTGAAATAACTTCCTCACTTGTGCTTTCACATGCATGTATAGAATATGTAGGTTATTGGCTAGTTAGCAATGGTGCTTTCTCATCTGGAGAATTGATTAGGTATTGATCCATTGATCAGGAACTCTGTAGACTATTATAACTTCATATTGGAGATGGAAGTTTGAGGATCTACCTTGGTATGAGGGTTTTTCAGGCAAATGGAGTGCTGTGAGAGGAGTGACTTGGTGATGGGATGGGGGTGGTGGGAGGAGGGCACGGTCACCAGAACCAGCGTTGGAGCTGCTGGTTGTGAACCAGAGGGTGTTCTGGCATAATCAAATGAAAATCCTCCTCCCTTTTAACAGGCCTGTCACACGCTGTTATATGTCTATAATCTGCCAACAAACAGAGACAGCAAAAGTGTCAGCAATCGCCTGCGGCGCCTGTCAGACAACTGTGGAGGGAAGGTGCTGAGCATCTCCGGGAGCAGCGCAATCCTCCGCTTCCTCAACCAGGAGAGCGCCGAGCGGGCAAGGAAGCGGATGGAAAATGAGGACGTGTTTGGTAACAGGATTGTAGTGTCTTTCACTCCCAAAAACAAGGAACTCAGTGAAACAAAAAGCTCCAGCTCTGTGGGAACTGACAAGGTCAAGTCTCCCAAAAAAGTTAACAAGAACACGAAGCTGTGCCTCCTCAACAAAGACTCGAATGATCAGTCTGCTGGTACCAAAGGCTCTGCTGGGAGAGGATTCCAGGTTCATGGATCTGTCATCAAACCCACAAATGTCAAAAGTTTACAGGTATTGTTCTACCTTGTTCCATATTCTTGCTTTTCCTTGTGTTCTGAGGACTGCTTCTGTTACTGCTTTAACTTGTCAGTCCTACTAAATGAATAACTAGTGTGTGGTGACATTCCTGAATGAGAGCTGTGTTCATCTGCTTGGGAAGCAGACAATTAACGTGAGGGTGGTTGCTGTTACCCCTCCCTGCCACGTTTTTGTCCATTTGGAAATACTGCTGGTACTTGCTCTCAAATTCTAGCCACTTTTGGCTTTTGCACTGGTGATGGGTAACATCTAGAGTGACCCATTTTGCTTATTTTAAGGAGAAGTAGGGTTAGACCTACAGTGTAGCAAAACATTTCAGCTAATTAACAGTCTGCTGTCTTCTGCCACAGAAAATCAAAAATTCCTTGTTATGAAATACCAGTGAAAACACTATTACACGAAAAATAGTCAGTCATCTAGTCTTCTGTCAGAAAGAAGGCCTTTGGCAAGGGATGTCTGGTGTTTTTATGCTGACCTTTTATCTGTTTCATATAGGAGCTGTGTCGCCTTGAATCAAAGAACATCAGTAGAAATACTGAAAACCAGCAAGAACGTCTGAGAGAACAAATTCCTTCTCCTCAGAGTAACTCTAATGCAGCAATTTCAGTGTCTCTGGCAACCAAAAAAATTGGAGCAGGAGAATCATCCTCCAAAAACAGTCAGAAGTACGTTTAAAAATAGAAAATTATGTTGATGTTAGTTACATATTTATTGTAAATTCTGCAACATAATGTTTTTTTTTTCTTATATATATTTGTAAATAGAAAAGAGACCTCTGCTTCCAGGAGCATTACCAATTCCCCTGTAGATAAGAAAGATAAAGATGAAACTGTATTTCAGGTCAGCTATCCCTCTGCTTTCAGTAAGTTGACGGCCTCAAGACAGCTCAGTCCTTTACTCATGTCTCAGAGTTGCTGGTCATCTCGGTGAGTGTCTGTCTGTCTGTCTTGGGAGGGGAGGTGAGGCTTCACTAAGTTGAAGTCTCAATACGTTGGTCATTCACAGCTTGTGCTGGAATTTGTTTTGCCTGCACACATGTACTAGGAAAATCCCTTTTGAGTGCTGTATTTATACACTTGACCTGTATCTTTTATCTGATTGAGATGTATATATTGGAATTGTGCAGTTGCTTCAGCTCATAAATGTTTTTGTTGTTTTTTTTTTTTTTACCCAGGAGTATGTCTCCCAACCTTTCAAATAGATCATCTCCACTCACATTCAATGTTGTGAATCATAGCAGTGGTACAGACTGCCCTGATCCCTTTGCAAATGGTGCAGACATTCAGATCAGCAACATAGATTACAGATTGTCCAGAAAAGAGTTGCAGCAAAATTTACAAGAAATCTTCTCAAGACATGGCAAGGTAAAGGCTCAAATTCTTTTATTAAATCTGTATTTAGGAGTGTGTTTGTGGTTTAGGTACAGGTGAGCAGAAAGTATTGGAGCAGGACTTTTAAGCCTTGTTAAAAGGATGGGTTGTGTTTTTTTTTTTCTTTAAAATGACCAGATAACCACTTGTACTAGGTTTTAAATTTGTGTGTGGTCTTCATAGGTCTGGTATTCTGAAGTTTGGTATGTAAAATTCTTACTAAGTGGCTCATTAGTATGTAGGGATGAGACTTAAGCTTTAACAGGATAACCTTCTTAAGCTGTAAAGCTGCATTCCTAATGTCAGCTTAAAAATCACAGTAGAAACTGTTTTGAGTCAGAAGTGATCAAAAGCAGGGGAAGTGTGAATTGGTAAAAAGCAATTATGGAAGGTGAGGTCAGTGGTCCTGTTTCTGTCTGATGTGTGGATGACATTGTTCTGGCATAATCTTTACGTGGGAGGCTGATGCTTGTGTCAATGAAACACCATGGGCTTGCCTTAGTCCAGGATCACTATGCTTGGCTCCTGTTTGCCTTGCCCTGATGGCTGTGCCTCATCACACTCCCTTCCCTTTTGGTATTTGGCTCTTGGCCAAATCAGGACTGCTCTAGTGGTGACCTGCCTTGGGTTAATGTTTTGGTGTAAATGTATGAGGTGTTTTCTTCCTCTCAGGTAAAAAGTGTGGAGCTCAGTCCCCACACAGACTACCAGCTGAAGGCTATGGTTCAGATGGAAAATCTGCAAGAAGCCATCAGTGCTGTCAACAGTCTGCACAGATACAAAATTGGCAGTAAGAGGATCCAGGTCTCATTGGCAACGGGAGCTGCTAGTAAATCACTCTCTCTACTTAGGTAATAAGCACTTTGGCATCTTCTTAGTTGTCCCAGCATGTATTAGTAGCTGAGAGATGACTTAAAATACTGCTTCAAGGGATAATAGGGAAGGTAAAGTAAAATCTGTTGTATGATCTGATGAATGTGTTAAATACAGCTAGGCTGGGTTTTAGTGTAGCACTTCTGCACTTACTCTAAGTTCCATCTGAAGAGTCTAGGTCTCTGTTTAAGAGGGTTCAATAGCTGCACTACTACTCTTGCATAATACTGATATACCTTTAACTTGATTTATGAGCTAACATTACACTGGGCAACTTTATTTCTTCATTCCTCCAAGAAGGTGTGTATGAATTTAGTTTTTGAGGCCGAGTACACAGTTGGAAACACCAGCATTTCATTTGCTACATGGAACATGATACAACTTAGAGTGCTGATGCTAGTGAGAATGCAAGTATTTATTTTCTTACTGCAAGAAAGCATTAGGAAAAAAACTGTCATCATTTATTCATGGAATGAAACTACTGTTTGGGCTGTAGAGTATTCTGAAATTATGTACTACTTGCCATTGTATAATTTACAGCTTTATTTCATTCTTGCCTGTTCAAAATTTGTAATGTAATGAGCAGGCTGGTAACTTCTAATGCTGCAGCTTTGATGTTGCATTTTGTAGATGCTCAGATTTTAGCACCACCTATGAAAGATGCAACTCCTTCAGAGACATGACCTGATGAATTAGCAGGAATGTTACTACTTGCACTCCCTGATGTAAAATGACAACTTTTATAGTGCTGGAATGAAGGGAACACACTTTGTCCTGCTTTATTTATAATTCATAAACTGCATCTGTAAATATCTGGCTGCTTTAGGCTGGAGTCTAATAGCAGCAGATTAATTTTGTGCTAATGCTGAAAAACTCTCTTACAGCTCAGAAGCAATGTCTATTCTGCAGGATGCACCTGCTTGTTGCTTGCCTGTGTTCAAATTCACAGAAATCTATGAAAAAAAGTAAGTTCCTGGTGGTTTCCTCTCCAGTGCTTCTAAAGAAAAAATCTGATCAAGTATGATTGTTTGCAGTGACTTAGAGTAGTAGAGTGGAGAATTGTGAATTTCTGTTCTTAGGTGCTGCAGCACATTTTGTACCCAGAGGCAATGATATCAAAACTGCACTTTTTTAGAGGGTTCTGCTTTCAGTATTTTACTCAATTCTTCTGCATTGGTTGAATAGGTTAGTTACCCTAATGTTTTGCATCAAATAGTTTCTAGCACATTCCTGTTCATTAAACAAAAAATACAGATTAGAGCAGTGCCTTACCCATCTTTATAAAGCACCTTTATTTCAATTTCTCTTCCAGGTTTGGCCGTAAGTTGGTTGTGTCAGACCTGTACAAGCTCACGGACACCGTGGCCATCCGTGACCAGGGCAGTGGGAGGCTGGTGTGCCTCCTGCCCAGCAGCCAGGCCAGGCAGAGCCCCCTGGGCTCCTCACAGTCCCACGATGGCTCCTCAGCAAACTGCAGCCCAATCATATTTGAGGAGTTGGAGTATCACGAGCCTGTTTGTAAGCAGCATTGCCTGAATAAAGACTTTATGTAAGCTGTGTATAAAATACTATCAATCTTAAAAATGTTTGGACAGCATTTATGGTGTTAGCAGTGTGTGAAAATTGAGATGTGTGTTCTCATAACGTGCTCTAGACACCCCTCATATGTTTACAGCTATAAGGCAGAAAATAGTGAGAAGGGCCAGTGGGTTTTCTAGGCAGTTCTCATGGATTGGTGTGTCCAGGTAAGATGATTGTGTTCTAGCACAGCTGCCAGGATTGAGCACCTCTTTAATGGAAGCTGGAAGGTTCCTTGCACTCCTGTGATTATGTAGTAAGGTTATACATGCCAGAGGCTTCTATCACCTGAATTTCATTATGTAATTGTAACTGATCATTCTTCTTTGTCCTCCAGCCATATTTAGTAAGTGATTCATAGCGAGTTGCAGGTTCCTTGAAGGCATGTATTAAGTTTTTTGTTTAATTCAACAGCTGCCAGGTTTTGCTAGTAGAGCAGTTATTAGGTGTTCATTATTAACTGCTTGGTGTGTGCTGCTAAAATTTAATTTGAAAGTTTTCCTAGATAATAAAAACTTGGTCTACTAAATGTTACTTCTGGAAATTTGCTGTAGCTATATTACTTTTGGGGGAAAAGTTATGAAAGTTGCTTGTATTGTACTACAAGTGCTATTGTCACTAGCAGCAGTATATTATGTGCACATAATGTTTACTATTTATGTGAGCACACATACTATGTTAAAGCTGTGTGTAGAGTAAGCACAAAAACCTGAACCTCTTATTTTTTCAGTGAACATGAGTTTGATCCAGATTCTTATAGAATTCCTTTTGTGGTTTTGTCTCTGAAGACATTTGCTCCCCAAGTTCACAGTCTTCTACAGACACATGAGGGTACTGTGCCTTTACTAAGGTAAAGTATTTTAATTTCTGTTTGTAGTCAAGTCTGATAGGTTGAAGACTTAAAACCTTTTGTGAATTACCTGTTGTATATAAACAGTTCTTACATAAAATAGTATCCTTTATAGCAAATTAATATACTATGAAGTGATCACTTTTAAAATTCTTGTTTAGGAAAAACAGCACACTTATTTAAAATGTGCATTTTATGAAGATTTCTGTAATGTGTAAGTTGTTGGAATCTCTTACTCATGAAGTGTCTCAAAATAATGTTTTTAGGACAATTATTATAGTGATATTTTAGTGTATAATGAAAGCTTTCTTTTCTTCCATAGTTTTCCTGATTGTTACATGTCAGAGTTCAATGATCTTGAAATGGTGCCAGAAGGCCAAGGTGGTGTTCCCTTAGAACATCTGATTACCTGTGTTCCTGGAGTTAACATTGCCACTGCCCAAAATGGCATTAAAGTTATCAAATGGATACATAACAAACCACCACCTCCTACTGCAGGTAAATAGTCCTGCTTAAAGCCTTTTCTCTTAACTCTCACTGTTTTTATGCTAAAATATTAAGCCAGTAAGTTCTGCTAATAAAATGAACATGTATAATTGTTAAACTTCTTATAAGGAGAAACTTTCAGCTTGAATGTTTGTACTTCTTTTCTCCTGTGCTGTAGCTTCAATCCATAAGTGAAGTACAGTGTTTAGTGGAAGAATACTTGTGACAGGTCCAGTAATGTGACTTTTTTGTTTATAGATCCTTGGCTTCTGCGTTCCAAGAGCCCTGTGGGCAATCCCCAGCTCATTCAGTTCAGTCGAGAAGTGATAGATCTGCTCAAAAGCCAACCATCCTGTGTCATCCCTGTCAGCAAATTCATCCCCACCTACCATCACCACTTTGCAAAGCAGTGCCGAGTGTCTGACTATGGCTATTCCAAATTAATGGAGCTGCTGGAAGCAGTGCCTCATGTCCTGCAGGTGAGTGATGTGGTACTGGCCACTCTGACCTGGGGAATTGTGGCTGCAGCCATCTGAATTCCTGGTTGCTATTGTAGAATAGATTCTGGCCAGTTACCTAGTGCCTCTTGAAAGAGCTGGTTGACTGAACCTTGCTGGGTGTGTTCTTTTTTGAGGTGCTGTTTCTGTGCCCAGCCTTTCAAAACAACTTCTGGGGAAACCTGAGGAATAATGTTTGAAGTTGCTTTTGACCTATGGCTGGTGCTTGGGTAAAAGTTTTTAGTTGTGCTGTATGCAGCATAAGAACACTGCAAATGCTGAGTGCTCGTGAGTTGGGCTGAGATGTGTAGCCTGTGGCTTGAAGGGATTTCTGTGAGAATTAAGTTGTGTGACCTTATTACCAAAGCCCTGTGGTCGCATTCTCTTACAACTTTGAACAGCAGTAGTTTGTAGGATTTTTAAATAACCAGTACAAATGTGCAGAAGTTGCAGTAGCACTCAGGGATGAAGTACTGAATTTCTCGAGGGCATAGTTCTTGGTGCAGAAACTGGGTGGCCTCATGAGGCTGCCATTCCAGGTGCTGTCTCTATTATATTCTTTTTCTAGCCTACCTATATTAATACTGGCTTTTAAGTACCTTGTACTGAGGGTGCTGGATGTGAGTGACCAAAGCTGATTTCCTTTCAGATCCTTGGCATGGGTTCCAAGCGCCTGTTAACGCTGACACACAGAGCTCAGGTGAAACGCTTCACTCAAGATTTACTGAAGCTGCTCAAATCCCAGGCCAGCAAACAAGTTATTGTGAGGGAATTCTTGCAGGCTTACCACTGGTAAGTTACCCTAATGAAGCAACTGTGCAGGGCATGTCTGTTAATGGTGATTTTAACCAAGAAGAGTCAGCACTTGAAATCTCAATACATGACTCTGGCAACGACATTGCCTTTTCATTGCAATTTGGAAGTTCACACTTAAAATGGAAACAAAAATTAAAAGCTCTCTGCCATATTTTATTCCTTCCTTTAGTACTTTAGCTTCACTTAACTTGATAGGGGTTGGAAATGGGTTATTGTATTAGTTCTCTCTGAAGCAGTGACTTGCAGCGTTGGATTTAAGCAAGTAGGTCATGGCACATTAACATGAACAGTAAAGGGGAAACTTAGTGTTAGGCTTTCTTCAGAAGGAAATATAAAATGAATAGCTTAGATGCCAGGAGTTACTTTTACTACTTTAACTGGATCTAGCAGTGGCAAAAATGAGGAGTAATACCTGCCTAGAACATTCTGTGCTAGCATTCTAAAAAGTAGGGGTTTATTTGGGTTTTTTTAATAAGCAAGATTGATACTTTCTTCAATAGGAAGATAAAAAGTAATAGTTATGTGCTTTAAACAAGCCATGTCATCTTAGAGCTACCTCTGAATCTACCTTTGCACGTGTGCTGTTGTAAATCATGTGCCAGCAGCTCCTTTTTGGGAGTGCACTTTCTTATTTCCACTCTTGGCAAAAATACATTATTGGTTGTTTATAAATCTACTTAATGTAGAGTCAGCACTGGCCACTTCTTGAATGAGAGTGTTTGTGAGGTGTTCTTGCTCCTGAGAGGTTTTGGTTGGAGAAGTGGGAAAAGTAAATTTTACATTTAGTACCTTTTAATATATTACACAGTATTGGGAAGCTTAATATGATGTTTCCCAGGAGATGGTCTCTGCCTTCTCTTGGGATCTGTTCTTGTTTAAAAGAGTGTATGGCTGTAAATATTAAGCAAATGCAGACTTGTAGAAGTGTAGCCAGCTGGAGCTCTTTACACAGGACAATTACACTTTTCCTGAAGCACTTAAAACCACTGGTTGATATATACAGCTCTTTGTTACACTGATTGTTCACATGACAGTAAATCTTACTTCTTTGGCTAGAATGGATTTCTAGTTTCCCTTTGTTTCCCAGGATAGTACTATTAATGTGGAAATTGTCCTTATGTTTTTTAGGATTTGAGGCTCACTTTTCTCAACTCTTCAAAAAATGTATTTTTTGCCTATGCAGCATGCATTAATACTTGTATTACATTCAATTTTTTAAAACTTTCAGGTGTTTCTCTAAGGATTGGGATGTTACTGAGTATGGAGTGTGTGAACTGTCTGATATTATATCAGAAATTCCAGATACAACCATCTGTTTGTCACAGCAAGACAATGAAATGGTGATTTGTATTCCTAAAAGAGGTATGTCCATGGAACTTTCTTGTGCTGTTTCTAAATAGAAACTATCAAACTGTGTTTCTGTGTTTCTAAATGAAATTGACTATTGACATTGACTATTCTAAAGCTTTAGTAACTCAAACGTGTAGGAGTGACTTGGATTTTTTTATAATTGTGTTTCTACCTTCTTAACTAAGTTGCTAATTTCTAGCAAATCAAGAATGCCATTCTCTGAACACTTAAAATAGACAGGAAAACAGGTGATAGAAAATATAAAGTAATGTTACTGCTTCTGCATGTAGTTGTCCTTTCTGTGGATGATGAGACAGTGGTTTGTTTCCATACAGGAGAAAATATTTGGCTATTTAAAAACCTTCTAAAGGCCTGATAACCTGACTGTTTTGGACTTCTAAACATGTAAGCCTAATAAAGGCCTCAGTGGTAGAAGAAAAGACTGACTTGGCATAATACACAATCAGCCACTGTGTCTGCTTATTGCATTTCATAAGCATGTTGGGATGTAGCTCTTGCTTTGTTGTTTTTAATTTCAGAACGTACCCAGGAGGAAATTGAAAGAACCAAGCAGTTTTCCAAGGAGGTGGTGGATCTGCTGCGGCACCAGCCCCACTTTCGAATGCCCTTCAATAAATTTATTCCTTGTTACCACCACCACTTTGGGCGCCAGTGCAAACTGGCCTACTATGGGTTTACAAAACTCCTCGAACTCTTTGAAGCCATACCAGATGTCTTACTTGTGAGTTCCAAAATCATAAGCTGGACTAAAGCATTTCTCTGGAATGTATACAGCTTTTTCAGCAGGGGTTATATTTCTCATAGTTTAGTATGAGTTATAAACTCTGCCCCTGTAATGTTTAGACAACTGTATTCAAGAAAATCTTGACGCTACTTTGGTAAAATAGTCTGTGGTTTTGAGTACGTTCAGGAGGCTGTTTGTTTACAAATTCAAACAAAATTCAGTGTCTCAAAATTGAAAAGTAACTTTTACTATATTGTTTTCAATTTGCCTTAAAAAAGTGAACTATTTTGCTGCTCGTTTTGTTGCATTTCAGAAGTTAGATGGTTTTGCTTGCTGTACAAACAGCTTTTAAGGTGGCTGGCTCCTGGTACACAGCAAACACCTGCCTGCGGGCCCTGACTTTGAGCTGCTTTGTTCCTCCAGCCTGCACCAGCCACCTCAGCCAAGTGTCCCCTGTGTTGTGTAGGTGCTGGAGTGCGGGGAGGAGAAGATCCTGACGCTGACAGAGGTGGAGCAGGTGAAGGCAGTGGCTGCCCAGCTGGTGAAGCTGCTGCGGGCGCAGAAGGACAATTCGCTGCCGCTGGCGGATCTGCTGCCCGAGTACAGCAGGACCTTCGGCTACGCCCTGCGCCTGCACGACTTCGACGTCAGCTCCGTGCCTGCCCTCATGCACAAACTCTGCCACGTGGTGAAGGTAACCCCTGCGCCCTGGCAGGCATCTCACCCCTCTGGGATGTCTGCAGGGTTGTGCTAAGGAGTTTTGTCTCACAGGGTGAGGCTCAGTACGTGTGATGGAATGTTGTTTGCGGAGTACGGCGTTCAGTCAGCGAGGGGAAATTCCACAAGGGTTTTAAATGTAGTTTCTATGTTCCTATGATGTTCTCTATGTTCTTTTGTAACCTTGCAGCGTGCTTTCATGTTTATTTAGCAAATAATTTATTAGTTTATAAATTAGCAATTTTTTTTTTCCTATTCTAGTACTTAATTTAACAGTGTAAATTGGTTTCTTCCCCCACCTCTCTTCTAACTGAAAAACAGTTTTTAATAACTGTAGTAGTTTTCAGTCTTTTAATGCTTTTGATTCCTTTGCTTTTTTCTTCTTTAGCTATGGTTTGAAACTTTGACTCTGAATGTAAATAGGTAGCTGGTCTTCTATACCAGTGGAAAAGAGAGTTTACAATTCCATTGGTGTGGGCACAATGGTTTAGTTGCTCCAGTTTTGTTGACTTAGTAGCTGGTGATAGGCTGGAGTTCAGTCAGGACCAACTGGCTTG
The DNA here is from genome assembly GCA_024734555.1 of Trochalopteron elliotii. Taxonomy (NCBI): domain Eukaryota; kingdom Metazoa; phylum Chordata; class Aves; order Passeriformes; family Leiothrichidae; genus Trochalopteron; species Trochalopteron elliotii. The sequence continues at coordinate 303,283 of JANPWX010000244.1, forward strand.
TAACAAAGATTTAAGATCATACCTACCAGTGGACAGAAACTGCTGCACTGCTGTACAGGTCTTATATATCTAAAGCAAATATTTCTATGTAATAATGTACTTGATTTTGTGTGCTGTTGGCTAGGGGGAATATTAGATCCAGACTCAAATAAAGCTCAGGTAAACATCTGATTTATGAACCAGTCTCTTCTGTGTCCCTGTGTCTAACTTCTTTCCCAATTAATTTTCCTAGGTGGTTGACACAGAATCTGGCAAGCACATTCAGCTGATAAATAGAAAATCTCTGCGGACTCTGACTGCCCAGTTGCTGGTCTTGCTGATGTCCTGGGATGGAACATCCTTGCTCTCAGTGGAGCAGCTTAAGCAGCATTATGAAACAGTCCACAGCACTTCACTTAATCCATGTGAATATGGATTTATGACCTTAACTGAACTCCTGAAGAGTCTGCCTTACTTGGTTGAGGTGTGTAAGCTCTTGCCTTTCTGGTGTGTTTGAAAAGCTGTTTTATCTAGAGACTGTGCATGTGTGTGCTCTAATTCTTTCTCTCTTTTTTTTTTTTCTTTTTCTGCTAGGTTTTTACCAATGGTGCAGCAGAAGAATATGTCAAGCTTACAAATCTGTATGTTTTTGCAAAGAATGTGAGGTCCTTACTTCACACCTACCATTATCAGCAAATTTTTCTTCATGAGTTCCCAGTAGCATACAGCAAATACACAGGGGAAGTGCTGCAGCCTAAAGCATATGGATGCAATAATTTAGAAGAGCTCTTGGGAGCAATTCCACAGGTGTGAAGAGCTCAGTCTTGCACAATTACATTGAGATTTCTGCATGGATTAAAAGCAGTTACATAACCACAGTTTCTCTTAGTTGGGGTGAATTACTGGAATAATTACCTTCTTCCAGAGAAGCTTATACCAGTTGTGTTTTTAATACACTTCTGAGAAGTCTGGAAAAGAAAATAAACCAACACACATGCTTTGGTGAAATTTTGCTTAGGAACTGTTCCTACTAAGGCTGTAAACATCCCTGGCATCTCTGAATGAGAGGATTGATTTTCTGTCTGTCTGAATGAATGGCTGTACAGTACTGAGCCCTCATTTTGATCAGAGTGCATTATTGGGTTTGGGAGTGAAGAATTCTGGGACCTTGTCAGAAGTGCCATGTTCTTGTCATCCACACATCCTAAGTGCTCTGGGATAATTTTGTGACCTAGTTTGTGGCTATAATATTTCCCTTAAGTAAAAGCCAATCTTTCTAAAGAGTTACAAAAAGGAATTTTTCAGCTCCATGTTTAAACACTTAGTTTCATTAATGTGTATTTAGTATACTTCCTGCCACTATGGTTTGCCTTTGGTGTCAATTATTTTGAGCCTTTCCATGGATAGTGTAGAACAAATTAGCAGTATGATTTAGTTTACTGTTGGAAATCATGTCAGTGTAAAGCTGGATGAAAGGCAGTGAGCAAATGCTTTGAGCTTAGCATGTGCTGATATTAAATTCTCCCTCCTTCTTAATAGGTGGTCTGGATTAAGGGACATGGCCATAAGAGAATTGTAGTCCTGAAGAATGATATGAAAAGTAAGCCATGTCAATTTTGAGCAATATCTTAGTTTTCTTTTATATTTTTTTTAAGGGGCAGCTTGAGTTAACTAACCAAATCAACTTGCCTTTTTGTAGCTCGTTTTAGCTCACCTAGTTTTCCCCCTGCTGATCATGTAGATGATCATGGAAATCAACTTGCTGACAATAATGGACATATTATGGAGACCCAAGGATCCACTTCATCAATGGAACTAAATCTAGGAAGGCCTAGCAATGGTAATGCAAAAGTGGTTTATGTAAGAAATTTATTGTCTTAAGGGAAATAAGCAGAGTAATTAAAGCAACATGGTGACAGGTGAGTTAGTAAATCTGAACTCATGTAAATATGCATTTTGCTTGTTGAACTTCTCTGAATTTGTGATTAGGCTTATGTCCTGAGCTGCTAGTCTATAGATGTGTGTGTGTATATATCTAGACGTGTATTTATAGAGAGAGGGAGAGAACTTCTGGGTACTGCTTCCCAGGGATTTGGTGGAAATCTGTGTTTATAGACATGAAGCTAATGAGAGAAGGGAGGTCAGCAGCAGCTTCTGCAACAATGTCTCCTGTAACATGATGAGAATTTACTTAGATGTTCCTGATGCAGCAAATGAAGCTGAGATTAATTGGCATTAATTAAATTAGTTGGGTGTTAGTATTTCAAATGGAGCACAGTTCTCAAACCCTCAGATTTGCATCTGGAGACTGCATTTACCTGTGACAGCAGTGACACCTTCACAGCTTGCAGATGCTCTGAAAGATGTTCCCTTATCTTTGTAGTTTCTAATCAAACAGAGCAAGAACTTCTTTGCCTCACAAACACATCTCCTGTTGATCTCCTGTGTGAGCCAGTACCTTCCTGCCTGCCCTCACCCCAGCTGAGACCTGATCCCGTGGTTCTTGAGTCTGCAGACCTCATTCAGTTTGAGGAACGCCCTGCACCCCTCCCAGGTAAGACTTTCCCTCCCTTTGTTGCTTCACATCAGGCTGATGAGCTCTGTTTAAGTGTTCTGTTGTCTAACAGCAGAGAAATATTCTTCTTCTACAAAAGCAGAGCATCAGTAAATTGAGTTGTCTTTATTTTAGAGATAATGATTTTAACAGAAGAAGAAAAAGAGAGGATTGTTACCACAGCTCAAGAAAAGCTGATCTCTGGTTCTGTGGTGTCTGACACCACAGAGAATGCTTCAGTGCCTCCCTGTCAGTCCTCTGAAACCCAAGTAAACAAAGAAGCAACAGACAGCCCAGCCAAAAAGCAACACAAAAACAAGGTCAAATTGGCAGCAAACTTCTCACTTGCACCTGTAACCAAGCTTTAACTCTTTCTTTTTAGTGTGAAAGACAAATACCTATGGACTGTGCACAAAGTAAAGCTGTTTGCTAGCCCATGTGTATTTTAATGGAAAACCTAGAGGAATTAATTTGTATTTAATGTATTCTGTGAAGATTTTGTTCCTTTTCCACTGAACACAGCTGTTAGCAGAGCCGATTTTTTTCTATTATTTTGAAAAAAAATCTGGCATTTGTTAAATTATTCTTAAATTTTACAGTTTTTCATAAATGTGTTCAGTAAAAGCAAAATATTAATTCAACAGACACGGAACAGATTTTATTTTCTTTAAGCCTTGTTGGTGATGTAATCATACATGTAGCATATTGTATTCTATAGGCTGTTGCTTACTGGTATTGTTTCAGACAGTATTAATGAAATGCATGATTTGTCTTTCAAAAGCCTGTTGAGAAATTTTAACTTGCTGACGTGGGGTGACAAGAGTGAGGGGAGCTGATTGTCCTCCAGAGGGGAAACTTTTGTTCTCTGACCTTTCAGGTGACTTGTAACTGCACTGGAAATACTTGTCCTGAAGATGTCTGTAGCAGGTTGTGTGGGTCTTGTGTAAAACTTGTTTTAAATGTTATTTTTGCTGTAGCTTTCAGTTCCATTTAGGAGCTTTCTAGGACACTGATGCTTTGAGCTTCCCTCAAATTTAGTTTGTCTGGCATGGGTTTGGTTAAGGAAAAGACTGTCTTGATGTCATGAGTGCAAGATACAGACACACACATTTTCATTGTGTCTAGAAATGAAGTTAGGAAGATTCTGATATTTCTGAAATATGCATCTAATGCATAAATTACAGATATGGAGCAGGTCTTATTAAAGTGGTTGGTGATGGAAGGTACTGATGCTATTTCCACCTGTAAGGAAAGTTCTAGCTACATGTGGAAATGCTAAGGTTGTTCTGCTTAACCTTGTTTTCTCTTTTTAAGCATGTTCAGGAAATGGGAAGCTTGTTCTTTGATGCTCTGTCTTTTAGCTGTGTCTGTTTTTATTCTAAGACTTACTCCTGGTGTTGGCAGCTTTTTCAATTTGTGGCATCTTGTGTTGGCTTTTGCAAGGGCCAGCTTTGGGAGAGAGGCTGAGTCAGTGGATGACCTTAACTCTAGTTAGCAGAACTGTCCAGTGTGTGAGACTTTCTACCCATTCTGGGTAACCATGGCATTTACAATGGGTTGTATTTGCCAGGCAAATAAATGCTTGTAGTATTGAAAGAACCTATACTAGAAGTTTTCCACTGGCCAACTGAGTTGGTTTTGTTTTGTTTTAGATGTAATATGCAAGAGATGGAACACAGGCTCTAATTTTTCAGCCAGCAGCAAGAAATGCCACTGAACAATGGCTATGGACAGAATTTTACTAGTCAGATTTTGTTATAAAATCTTTTATATATAGGCAAGTATTACCAGTAGTGAGTTTATAGCCATTGTGAGTGCAAAGAAACACTGGGAAGTTTTTCTGAGCATTATGGCACAGTGTTTTGAGTCCACAGTAAACCTCTACAGACATACTGCTATGGAAGAAGAAATTTAAAAATAAGTTTTCTTGGAATGTTTTTAGTGAGTTAGATGCAAAAAAATCTGCTTTCACCTTAGCTTTGGTAAGGTTGACAGTGACCAGTCTAGATCTTTGTTTCAGAAGAGGATGCATTGGAGAACAGACCAGCCTGAAATTGTATTTTCATGAGATGCAGCTACAAGTCATTTGGAGTGCTAAAGAAAACCAGGCTTTTGCTTCAGAGGAAAATATGGTGTTTATCCAAGTAATGTGGTGGTTATACCACATATGGAGGTCAGCATATCTTACCTGGATTCATGTGTGATTCTGCTGAAATTGCTGTTTGAAAGTAATAGAATAATACTTTTGAGAAGTTGTGTTCATAGTGTAACAAAATAGCTAATTGAATTGCAATATATTTTTTTATCCAAAGGGTTAAATGAATGATGTGACTTACAGATTTAAAAGCATTGCAACCATGAAATTCTTTAATTGAGCAAATAAATGTACTACTTCAGATTCATGTTTGTTTAAAAGAAAAATGTCACTGAAGCCCTCAATTTATGCACTATTTTTTTTTTCCTTGGAATGGGAGAGAGAAGAAAGACTTCTTTTCTTAGCTGTCTACTTTGTTTGGACACTTTCTTTTGTGGCTCAAGTGCTGTTTTGTGTGTTGGGACCAAACAGTTGTCAATAAAATTTTCAAGCAAGCATAACTCTTGTCTTTGTCTTAAGACCTGTGGGGGGAAAAAAAAAACCAAACCAACCTGCCCCAGGATACTTAATTTGCTGTGTCATGTTAAATTTAATTATTGAGACAGAACAGAGAGCTGGGCTTTAGTAAAGGCTAAAGAAAAGCCATAAATTCTGGAGATTGAGTCTTTTCCCAGTTTTTGCAACTGAGCTGTTTGCAGATGCAGTCAGTGTCTCACTCCTCTTCATGCAACCTCGTGTGCAGGGTTTATTTTGAAAAGAAGCTGTGCTGTTTATCAGCCTAAAGAGAAAAAATGGAGAAAGGGGTGTAAATTCAGCAGGTGGATGTCAGGTGTTCCTCCTCGGTGAGTCTCCCTAGGAGATGTTAAAATTGTTGCAAGTAAGGTCATGTGAACATTAATAAAGGTAACGAGTCACTTGGGAGTTATAATTGCTTTTTCCAGCTTGAAGATGGTAATTATTCAGGAACTACAAATACAGCAAATTCCTTTCACTGGAGTGTTTTGAAATTGAAATTCTTAACAAAATTAAAAAAAAAATGCAACGAAACTGAACAGTTTTGTCATCTTGCAGCTTCATGGACAGAAGTAAAGACCTGGATGAGCTGCTCCTGCCTTTCCTTGGTTTTGGGGGAAGTTTGTTTGGGGTTTTGGTTTTTGTTTTGTGACATCCTCACTCAACAGAGCTGTTAAGTGGAGTCTGCTGGAGCAAATGTCAGGCCTGCTGCAGATAAGCAAGCACTTGACCTTACAGAGTACAGTAAACAGTTTTAAAGTAATTACCTAAAAAACTTAGGGGGAAGCTCTTCATAAACAGTGTAATAAATATCCCTCTTGAAAATAAAGAATGTTCCTCTTTGGAAGGAGGAATAGGCAGTTTATAAAAACTTCCTACAGCAGCACCACAGACCCTATAATCACCACTCTGTAATTTCATTTTTCAGTAGTTGTGAATGTTTTTAAGTAAATGAATTGAGTAAAATCCTGCAGCACCTGGTATGTGATTACCTTCAAAAGATGAGTTTGGTTTTAAATATTGCTTTGGTTTTGTGCTGCAAACATTCCCACTGCTTTCATTCTCGTTTTATGTTAAGCCATCTGCTTTAAGTTAGTAAAAAAGTTGTGATGGAAATGGCTTTCATTTTTTTTCTAAAATTAATATGGCTTGTTTTGCCTGCCATAATGTAGCAGGACAGACTAGTTGCATGGTGAGCTGTGGTTTAACTCCTATTAATAGCATTTTTCTAGCCAGCATTACTTTCAATGCTGTAGTCCTTCCTGTATGACTATTTTTGTTGAGTGTTACTTAGGTGGATAAAGACATAAAAATCCTAATTCAAGTGATTGTTAGCATGGCTTGTAGTGCTGTATGTATGCTACAGAAAGCAGATTGATCTAAATAGAGAATGCCATTTTACAGGAAACTTCTGAAATGCCACTTCAGGATGTTATTTGAACATTTTTTGACGTGGCTGTCAAAGCACTATTATATGTCATGGCTCAAGTTTCAAGTCAGTCTTTCAGTTATTGAATTCAAAAGTGAAGAACTGCATCCTGCCAGAGGAGCAGCATGCTCTGTGTCATGAAGGAGAAAAACAACAAACTTTTCTGTTGGTGTAGATGGGATGAGGTAATTGGCTGCAAGAAACTTGATACGAGCTGCAGTCATCTCTGGTTTTGTGATCTGATCTCTATAACTGATGAGATTTACTTTTTAGGTATCAGTTTAAACCTGCCTTGGTGTCTTACCACAATTCTTTCAATCTCCCATGAGGTGTTGCTGCAGAGAACTGTCTCTCTCTAAGAAACAAAGGCTGTAAAGAAAGAAAACTTAAATATGAGGGGAGATCTCCTGTGAGACACCTCTGTACTCCTCTCTGAGTCCAAGTTGCTGCTGAGGCTGTCAAGATCCAGGCTCAGCTGCTGAGGTGTTCTCAGCATCCCTTTGGAAGTGTTTGTGCACGTGGAAGGGAGAGGAAGTTCTGGCCTTTAAGTGATATTTTTGATATGATCCTGTTTGAAAGCAGCCTGCTTGCCTGGGATGGATGAGATTGTGTAAAACAAGATGCACTTTGATAACAATGGTAGCATTTATGCTGGGGTGGAGGAGGATTTTTTGTTCATTTCAATAATATCATGGCCCTTTTGGCTTGGCAATTCTTTTGATACTCAGATGTGTTGGGACCTTCATATTCTCAGTGTAGAGCTGGAAACTCTCTAACCTGGGCAGGATGTGGGCTGTAGTGAGGGTCCAACATCACTTAGGAGCATAATGAGATTGGCTTTTTTGGTGGGTTTTCTTTATTCAGTGAGAAAATCCTTTATTTCAGTACCATCTCTAAGTTACCCCTAAGCATTACTCCTTTTGTGCAGAATAGTAACCTTAATCTTTTTTGAAAAGTGTAGCAGCACAAGAAGTGCATCCCGTTCCACTCCACAACCAACTTTTCCTTCAGTAACAGGAAGAAACAAAGGCTTAGTATAACACAGCAGCTTAGTTTATTTGGAAATATGTTTAACTTGGAAGAGATTCAGTAGGCCTAGGGGAAGGTACAAGAGAACCATTTGCTGGTGGAATTGGTGATTTGTACAAATAGCACTTCAGCACTTCTGTTTTTCTCAGCAGACCAAGATCTTTTCCTGAGCACAGTCATGTTTGTGTGTCAAATCCACCTTACACATTGTTCTACACATTCTTCTTTTTCCAATGCCTTGCCTTCTTCCTGAAGTGATAAAGAGCCAGGATTTCCAGAAGAGATATCAGGTGCTTCAATCAATCCATGTCCCTCTGTGCTGACAGTGACTGATATCTGAAAATCAACTCTGAAATGATGCCAGTTACTCCATATAGTCACCTAAAGATACTTATCTGATACTCTGCTGATTTTATACACTGGGATTGTATAATGTGTCATGCTCCCAGGATCATGGAAGTTAAGCCAGTCAAGTTAATCAAAGCTCCTGGTTCTTGGGATATTCAGTGATTTAGTCTGGCTTTTAAAAATAAGGATCAAGATTTTTACACTTAATTTCTTCCTAAGTTTAATTTGTTTAATTGCAGGCATTAGCTGTGACATCAGCCATAAGGGCTCTGCTGTGTTCTAGACAGGCAACACTCAACCAGTGTTGAACACAGTTGAGGATCTGACCTTACAGTCTAAAAATCCAGGACTTTATTGCTAAGCAGCATCACTGACCTACTTCTGAAGGAACCACTCGTGCACTGCAGGCAAGCTGTTCAAACCCACCCAAATAAACACAGAAATGAAGTATTTGCTAATTAAAAACAAAAACTGGCATACAGAAACCCTTCCAGCTGAGCCAAGCTAGAACTTCTGGGAATGAAGCTCACTCTCATTAACACTGCTGGAGTTCAAGTCCCTTTGGGGCACTGGCTGCCAGTGCTTAACTGTAAGAATATTGCACATTCTTCTTGGCTGTGTTTCTTCTTGGTTTTAATTAAAGGAGATGGCTCTGTAGCCTGGTCATGAGTGTTGCTTCCCAGAAATCTCTGTGTCCTGCTAATGAAATTTTTTCATGGAAATCTACATTGAACTCACTTCACTTTATTCCCAAGTGCCTGTGGATTCTGTGCAGCCTGTAGGGCTCACCCCAGTCATCAGCACAGTCTGGGTTAAACACTGATGTGCAGAAGTCACCTGGAGCCATAAAGACCATGTGCAAAGTCCTTCTGAACCCTTTGTTAGTGGCATTCACAGCTGCTCCTCCTAAGGTTTAAAGTTTGGTGCTTCACTACAGCTTTTTCCCTGTCTTCCATTTGCCTTTAGTAATGGCACTGAACATCTGCCTCTTGAAGATATTCACAATTCCTGATGTCTTAACTGGGTACCAGTAAGAGGCTGTGGAATTTTACAGAAGCCAAGGAGTGGGTTTTTTCCCTGCAGTGTGTATTTTCTCCCCTAAAAGCAGTTTTCCCCATACCTGTGTTAATGCCCAGGGGTGCCATGCAGAGTCCAACCCACACCAGGTAGAGATTTGAACAGCTCCAGAGCTCAATGTGGTGGTGTTTGTCTCAACAAGGATGCAATAACCATACATGAGAGCCAGCCTTTGTTCTCCTTCCTGCATCTTTGGTCAAAGTAATTAAAGTGCTTCATGTCTAAGTGGAAACCTCTTGTGTTTTTTCCTCTTTCATCCTTAAAACTTAAGGTACTTAGTGACGTTGGTTCTTCGTCTCAAGTGAGTCTGCAATACTGAAATGATTCTGGAAATGCAAGTGGCTTTCATCAAATCAGCCAGTGCTAGGGATTAGGTTTTGTTTGTATAAGAATAGTCTGAGTCACTTCAGGTGGTGTCTATTGCCTTCAACCTGAATAAGATATTTTTTTCTTTCTAAAAAAATAACTGTTTATCCTTTTGGGGTGACTGCTGTTAATTTTTTTCTCCTTTCCTATACTGTGGTTCCTTGGTATATAAGCACACACTTCACTTGGCTGGCTTCACAAAATGGAAGTTCCTTTTGTAAAACATTATTTTAGGAACTTTTTGCTATCTTTTGTTATTTCTAAGCCTGAGATTGTCACACTAGATCCATGTACGTTTATTTTACTATTTACACCTATCACAGTACATTTATATGGAATACCATCACACAGACAAACCAGCTACTGACAGCTAATATAAAGATATTAGATTCCACAAGGCTTAATCTGCATAGAGACCAGAAACACACTTAATGGTGAAACACAGACAAGTATTTCTGTATTTCCCCTAATTTTAAACCCATTTTATATAGAATGTGATCTTCCTGCCACAGATACTGTATCTGTATATTTGTCTTGTGGCCAATTTGTCTTGGGTGCCTTTTGTCTTCCTATGCTTTTTTATGGATTATTTATATTTCTTGTGGTCCCAAAATATACAATTAATACTTGTTTTAAGCATGATTTCAATATTAGTTAAATTTTGTCTTCTGTTCTTCTCCCAGCAATCTCTCAGTGATGTGTAATCTCCTACTGCATGTAGCTTGTAAAAATGGATAAAACCCTGGGTGAATATTTCTCTTACTTCATGGGGGGTGGAGATCTAAAACAGAAGTGACACAACCTTGGACTGCATCATCAATTTGCAGATTTCTGTAGCTGTGCTTTGCTAAAGCTTTGCCAGGGATTTATTTCCCCTGGTGCAAGAAATATTAATTTGACTTGAGTAATTTGGATATCGTGGGATATAAAAATCTGTAGCTACTTGCAGCATCCTTGTCACTGATCTCATTCTTCAGGAAGAATTTGAAATGAAACTCCACAGCAAAGTAGTTGAACATGACACAAGTTTGGTATTTTGTATGCAACATCAGTTATCCTACAGTTGCTTCCTCTATCAGTTGTGCTATATATAGCATTGCTACTTGTGGCTTTTGTTCTGAAAAGTAGCCAAAATAGGATAATTTGGATAATGATCCAAACCAGGATTTTTGAGTGCAGTTTGTCACAGGGGGGAGAAGTGTACAACATATTCCTATAAAGTTAAAGCCTATTAAAATTGCTGTTTTACACCATGGTGGATAAAATACAGCCCCTTTTCATTCACCTGTATCACGGGGGGGGGGGTGTTTTTTGTTGACTCTACTGCTGATCTCTTCTGGTCCCTGGACAGCCACTATATAGATTTCTTTTGTTTTTAGGCATGCGTGTAGAGTGATCCATGCAACAGTGAAGAACCTGCCACAGTCCAGTCCATAGATTACACTTGTGCCAGCTGCTCTTGCCTCCCTCAGCAGGCTGCTGTTGGTTCCCCTCACCACCCAGTTCCACTCCATGGAAACACTGTGAAGACAAGCAGGGTGGGAAGCCCAGGGCTCTACATGATGTTGCACTGTGTGGCCCCACAACAATCTTTAATAATTGCCAACCCTGCCTTGGCAATGGTGGGCTTGCTTGGAGGAGGTTCTGCCTTCTTTTCTGCTGGGCTGCCTGCAATGTGCAAAACAGGACAACATTAGAACCAAGAGCTGCTCAAACTGGTTCTGCCTACTTCTGCTTTAAAGGGTGCAAACCTTTCTCACCCTCTTGTCCACCCACCCTGAAGTTTTCAGCTGGGGTTTGAACAATACACTTTGGTGGCTTGAAACTGCTCAGAAAATCTAATCTCTTCAGGGAGGGGTGTCAAGAGGAGCTAAAGAATCCATACATCTCAAAGGGAGGATAAACCTGCATCTGGTTCAAGGCAGGTGTCTCTTTGCACAGCCCTGGGGTCAGATAATGGGTCCTTTCATGAAGTGATTTCACTGTTTAACTCCCAACAACAGAACAAAAGTATTGCTAGAATTTATTCTCTCATCAGCTTGGATGTTGTAATTAAGAGAACAGGCTAAAGGCAGGTTTTCATTTTTCAGGGTGAAAAAGAATCTTTTAATCTCTCAAACTGCATTTAAAAGCAATGACAAAGTAAACTAACGAGGGAGATGAGTCATGCTCCCTGTGACTAAGGGGGTATAAATAATTAGTGATGCATCTTGAAATGTCTCTTCTCAACCTTGTACTTGAACCTCACAGTCACTCCAGTCTCTCTGGGAACTCCTGAGGAAGATCTTGATCTGTGCAAAATGGCAGAATGTTGGATACAAACCTCTTCAGCTGGTGGACCAAAGTCCCTTTCTAAGAAGAGCACTGCTCTCACTCGACTCTCTGCCTGAGAGCTTGTCTTGAGACAGGGAAGAATCATTCTGTGAACTTCCAGAGCTCCTGCTGTGCCTGTGAGTGTTCTGTTTGAAAGTTGCAGCTAAAAGCTTCCAAGGGCTCATGCAATCCACTTAGTCTCTCAGAAATCAGTGTGTTTGCCGTTCTCTCTACAAGTGATTTGGGTTGGGGTGATTCCAAAGCCTATTTCTGATGGTAATATGTAAGAAATTTGGGTCAGCTGGGAAAGTTTGCAGTCTTTTCTCTAGTTTCCATCGTGACTGCAGTAAAACAGGTGAACTTGGTTTCAAATATTCAAGCATGGATCTGAAGAGGTTTTTTTCAGTTATTTTTGCAGAAACAGATAGGAAAATTATTAATAAAAATCTAACTGCTTAGAAAAGCAGCTTGTGGCACTGTGTATACAAATACACTTTGCATATTTAAAACATACAGAGAAATTTTGAAGTGGCCCTAGGTGACTGAAATTCAGTTTTAAGGGGTAATTTGGTATCTGAAGTCTAAGTGGCCAGCAGTTGATGATACCCTGTGTTATTTCTAGGTGATCTACCCAGCTTCACCTAGCTTTTGCCACAGGCTGCCCTGTGAAAATGCTCTTTTTATCAATTGTTTTTGGGGTTTTTCCTTTCGTTCTTGCTTTTTTCTTAATGATTAGGAACTCACTGGTAGGAGACTGTGTAGCTTTGTCTATGGGTTTTAACTTGGTGCGAAGGAACTCGGCCATCTCTCTGTCTTCTTCTTTTTCCCTGGTGGAAAGAAGGAAAATAAATGTTAGAGGAATGACAGTTTTCTCTGTAAATGGGACAGTAAAAGCAAGAGCAGTTAGGATCAAGTCACTGGTAAACAATTGACTTCTTTGCTATTTTTAGAAACATTTAATTTGCCACTTATTAAAAAGCAAAATATTTGCCTCAATGAAAACTGCTGCTGAGGCTTTTGTGATTTGCACACTCAGTGAGAGCTCTGGGTCCAGTTCAGCTCGGGCTGCTTGTCAGCTGCTGCCTTGGGCCAGCTCTCTTTGATCAGCTGCAGGACTCTGGGGAAAGCTTTGCTCTATCCTCTCCCTGCTTGCTCAGAATTTAAATGTGTTGGAGGAGATATTGTCATTTTGGATAAATGGACTGAGTCTTTACTGCTGAAAGAGGAGGAAGTAAAAGCAAAACTGACTGTAGGGTGTTGATCTCAAACAAAAGATTGGATTTGGGTGCTGGAAGTGAACTTTTGAGGAAGACTACAACTTTCTTGGCAACTTTGGGCTAAGATGGAGATGAAACCCTTCAGAACCTGCTTGTGTCTTAGGTAGGGCTGTACTGCTGAGTGCTTTTTAGTTGGTTTGGGGTTTTTTAACTGTTGTTTGGGTTGTTTTACTATGACAAGATGGGAATAGTAATAATCAAACTGACAACATGAATAATTAAAAAAGGAGGATTTTAGGCATCTACAAACACGTCCTTTGTAGAATTCTATTTCATGTCTACTTCTTGTGACAAGAGAATTCCCTGGTAGCAGCATAAATCCTTTTAAATAGTAAATGTCCAGACTGTTTCTAGTAGGAAAATAAGAGACCAAAGCTCACTGTTATTCATGAGGTGACTGAACCATTAATGGGATAAAGAATTAGAGTAATCTAATTTTAATGTTTTTCCTATGGAATGGGGAGGAGACTTTTAACTTGGTAAGTTGTTTTGAAGGACCAATTCTCTCCCATTACTGTTGATTTAAGTTTTGTCACTTAATCTATTTTATTATTAGGCTTGTGGAATGTCACTAAATAAGTTCAGCTGCTCTTGGTTCTTACCGTAATCTCTCCACCTCTGCATCATCTACAAGAAAATCTCTTTTTTGTACCAGTCGATGAATCTTCTGAATCAGTTCATCCTCCCTCTGCTTCTCCATCTTTGTTTTTTCTTTTTCTGGTCAAACACGGAGAAAAAAGTGTATTACTTTGGACTCTGGGGAGTGTGAGGGGGTGGTGTAGGACGTTGCAGATGTCTGAGAATCAGCTGCTGATTGGAGTCAATGGTTTTCCAGCCCTGAGTCACCCAAACCCCAGCGAGCTGGGTCACTGCCTCTTCACCTGCTGCTCTTGACTCTGCTCAGCTTAATGGTCTGAAGGCTCTGTGGGGTTTGCCAAGCCAGCTTTTAATACTCAGTTACTCTGCAAGACATTGCTTGGAATTTTTTTAAGAGCTTTGGCCAGAAAACAGTTCAAGATGCTTTGTTAAAATCCCGTGTACAAACTCCATTTGACCTCAGGGGAAAGGAGATCACACCAAAAGGAACTACTTCTCTGTGGTTCAAGACAGCTTTGGCTGTTGAAAACAACACTTTTTTTTGTATTCTGACAAGGCAGCTGAGCTGCAAATCCCCACAAATAGCATCAATTGTAAAACATGAAAAAATAAATGCAAGTTTATTTTCCCTGTACTTCGAAAATCTGAGTAATTAATGTCCTTGTTAATTGGCCAGTCTGGAACAGCTGGGTTGTCTACAAGCAACAACTTTTGTGGCATGAAAGATGTGCCTGTTGCAAACTAAAAGTCATAAATGTTAGGGATTAGAGAGCTGTCGTTTCAGGCTATAAAGCCAATGGATTTAGGACAGAACTCTTCAAACCTAGGAAATGCAGCAGAGATGAGAAAGCCAGAGGCAAATCCAAGCTCACGTGTTTCTCCAAGAAGCTGAAATTTTTGATCAGCTATGAAGACACTTTGTATTAAATCAAGATTTTGGGGGTTGGGCAGTAGAATGTTCAGAGAACTGCACAATTCAGTAGTGAGAGCTGGGGCAAGAAGAGTGAGCTGCCTGCAGTCTGGTGCCCCTGAGCTGTGTTATGTCTGCTGATTTAAGTTATAAGACACTTTAAATAGCTAAATTAATCACACTGGAAAACAGCTGGTTTTAGTACAGATTTAAAAAATAAGTCTGTCCCGACTTCAGACAGTGAAATTGCAGAAATTTATGGCAAAACACAACCCAGAGTTTTGGGCCTTGCTCTTTGTAGAACCCTGTTCTTCTTGATCCTGGAAGGTAGATTTAACTACAGGTGTGATAATGGATTGGTGTAGCAAGGAAAAAATCAATCACATTCACAGTGATGATTATAAATCCTTCTCCTCTCCCTCTTTCATCTCTGGTATCTCAGCACTTGTCTTTTCTACCTGACAATCTCTGTGCCACTTGGTTCCCTTGAGGCTGCCAAGGCAGTGCAAGAAATAAGGAATGTGCTCCTTGTTTGAGTGATATTTGCAGGGTTGCTGCCACGGGAGCAGTGAAATACAGCATGAAAAGAAATTTAGAGACACGGAGATTAGAAGCGGGCAGGAAAAAGGGAATTAAAAATAAGGACTAGAGGAAGGAGAGATGAAACTCCACCTTGTGGGGAGGAGGTTCTGATGGTTGGGGCAGGGGTGGGTGGGTGATGGTGTCAGGAACACAGACATGATTATCCTGATACTGGATTGAGATGGACTTTACCTGGGATTGCTACCAAGCTCTGCAGCTCCTGCTTAAGGTTCATAATGTCTTTGCACAGCTGGATGTCATCCATCCTGCAGAAACAGAAGCAGCATGGTCAGACAGGTCAACCCCACCCTGTGCTGAGGGAATTGGGCAGATCTCATCTGAGTACACGACCCTGGCCCTTGCCTGGGACCTGTCAGCCTGAGAGGGGATCCTGACACTCCTCACTCCCCTACTTGGACAGAAAGCAAAGGGTATTTAACACTGAATGCCCTTTGAGCCCTTGATTACTTGTCTTACTGGCTCTAATTTGTGTGTAGGTTCATACCTGTCACTGTGGATAATTTCTGATGCCTTTTACTTTCTTGAACATCAGAGAACATTCTGGAATGGGCAGCTGTATCCAGGTGTGCCATATTGCACTTACTGCAGCAAGAGTTTTCACTAGGGAGAGAGGAAGAATAGCAGAGAGCCTGGCAAGGGGCAGCAGAGGGTGATGCATTATTTGGCACAGCCAGGGCAAGGTTTATATTCTACCACCAGGTTTTTTTGGGACCTTACTAATAATTGAGCTCTGACACAGACATCTGGAAACTGTCATAATTTGCCATTTCTCTATTTTTGAGGTTTTGTACCTTGGGTGAATGTCCTCCATGGTTGATGTTGAATGCTTCACATCCTTGATACGTGCAGGAAGTCCATTAGTGTTAAGACACAGAAGACCTTTTTTTATTATTATTTTTACTTTTTTTGGTTTTTTTTTTGGTTTTTTTTGTTTGTTTTTTTGGTTTTTTTTAAGTAACATTAGCAGAAACTGGCACCTTCAGTTCTCATTGAAACTGCTGCTTCTCCTGAGAGCTGCCACGCTGAATCATCCCCCTGGAAGGCAGCAGCCTTCATCATTAGCTTCCTGGCACAGGTTTTATTTCAATCTCAGCCACAGTAGCAGCCAAGGCTCAGGTGTTGGCTCCAAGAGCAGCATCTGGGGCTTCCATTTTGAAATCACCCCCTGAAGAGCACAAAACCCAGCCTGTGTGATTAATTGTACATTCTCAGCTTGGCTCTCACCAACACTCTCCTTGCCCACGGATCTCTGGGCTCTGTTTTCCACAATCCTGTGCCTGAGGGGTGGGTTGGCTGTTGCCTGAGCACCTGAAGGGAGCTGAGGAGCCACAGAGCAGGGGCTGTCACTGAGGTATTTCTGGAGAGCAAGCCTCAGGGATTCCAGTGTGTGTGTACCTGAGAGTGAGCCCCCAAAGGCCAATGCAGCCAAATTATTGAATTAAGTGAGGAGTGGAAAAGGTAGGTGTTTCTGGCACAATCACAACCCAAGAGCTTTTATTCTCCTTGCTGCCTCTGCAAGGAGTGCAGGTCTCTGCAGGGAGCTGTCCTTCAGCTGCTTTGTTCCTCTTAGTAAAACATGTTGATCCTTCTATTATTTGCTGCTTGGGTTAACTCCATCCTGCCTGTTCTGCTACCTGCTGCCTTTTTATTTCTCTCCTCCCAAAATATGACCATGAAATACCTCCCCTAATAATCCTTATTGCTGACCTCTTCTCCTCCTTTGTGTACCCCTGTCACTTCCCCCGGGATCTGCTCTGTCACTGCCCATCTGTCTTGTAAGACTTGGTTTTACTGGGAAGATCAGCATGTTTGCCTCAGCACTAGTGCATGGTCCTTTGCTCTGTGTGCTCAGGACACCTGGAGGCAGAGATGTTTTTACTGATGACTATTTTTACTTAGGCTCCCCATATTACTCACGCTCATAACAAGCAAAGCCTGCTTTCCTCCTGAGATCCATCCCACTAAATGGTGCTGAAATTACTTTTATCAATTAATCTTAAATGCTGTCCTCCCAGGAGAGTCAGTATTCCAAATGTGCTGGGATATGAGCAAGCCTCACAGCTCCTTATCTATTCAGTGTCCATGCACTGTGGGTGTCATCTTCATACATTTGACTAAGATGACCATGCCTAACAAAGATGACAGTTTCTTGGCTGGAAATGTTCAATATTGAACTGCTGTATTCAAATGTTATCGAGCCACATTCTCAACTACTGAAGAGAACAGTGAGTTTCTACAAAAGAGATCTCTGTGATAGAGAGGATTTTTTTTTCCTTCTGATTTGGCTTCATTCTTTGAAGGTTTGGCTTCACTCTGAGAAGCTCTGAAATACACTAATTAAAATACTTTACTATATCAGTTTGGCTCCCTGCCCTCGCTAAGGAACTCCAAAAATCTAATGGCACTGCTCTTCTCTGAGGATTTTCAGGAATTTAAAATATCAGCAGCAGTTTATTCCAAGTGAGCAAGATCATTCATGTTCAGTATTCCCTACAGACCCTGTGCCTAATTTGTGGCAAAGGTACTGGCCACGTGTTGCAACTTTCATTGCACTTTCTCCCCATTATTTTGGCTGGTTTTTAGTCTGACTGCAGAGCATGTAGCAGGTACTCCCCATATATAATTGGCATCTCTTTTTCCTGAGACCTAAACTTTGTTCCTGCCTTGTAACACACAGCAGAGAAGTAAATCCATGGCCAAAGCACTTTAGGTCTGTAAGAGCCCTGTGACCACACCAATTCCAAAGATCAAAGTCAGATGACCTCTCCAGAGTCCCAGTTCTGCAGGCTGGTGCATTGTGCTGCTGGACAAAAACTGAACCTACCATCTGCACCAATCCCCTTAAGCACATGGAACATCTTTCCTCCCATCTGTGTCAAACAGCCTTTGTGTTTCATCCACTCCACAGTGCTGATTAGGAAAAAAAGTAATTTAAAAAAAAAAGGTTAAATGACGAAAGGGAGGACTGAAGGACATATGGGACCAGGCCAAAGCTTCATCTATCTCACTTAATGAAAGCAGGATCTATGGTTGCTTGTAACTATAGAGCACATCCCACATCTGCTAACAAATAATCCTGAATGCAGGGTGACAGGTGCTGCCCTGGGCAAGAGTTGCCTTGTTGCCCTTGAAGAAAAGGGAAGAGGAACTCCTGGAAAAGAAATTCCTTGGAAGGCCATTCAATCTGGTACTATGAACCTTCCTAGGAAAGGAATGCTCTGGATGTTGGATGTGAGTGCTTACAGGAGTCCCAGAAGAAGTTAATTCTGCTTCTGATAAAAAAGGAACTCAAATCCCAGTGTATTTCTCATTTGGAAGCTGGATGGTCAGCAAGGTTTGACTGAGAGCATCCTGGTATTACTATCAGACCTCTTTAGGAAGTAAAAAGAGCTTTAGGAAATCTTAAGGAGAGCAGCAATCTGCAGAGTAGAGGTGGAAAAACTCCTTTGCATCCCCTACCCTAACAGAGGTTCTCTCTCTTCTCTGGAAGAGATGGAACATTCTTTCCAGTCCCTGTGAAAACACTTTTCAGATTGTAGAAAAAACATCAGTGAAGCAAACAGCAGTTACAATACGGCAGTTTTTCCTCCAGAGCTGAGCTTTAAATGTCTGCCCAGGAATCCTAAACACACGAGTTATGAGTCTGATAAAACATTTCTCTGGTTAGGAGCCCAAATCCATTCCTGGAGTAATTGCAATAGTATTGAACTAGGGATGAATTCTCAGGGTGCTTTCATGTATTCCTGACACACTGCCTGCACTCCTGCTTTTCTCTTTCTTCATGGATTATTGCAGAACCCCCTCTGTATGCTTGGAGATACCACACAAGCACATATTATTCTTTTCCCTCTTGGTATTTCAAGCTATATCATCACAACCTACAAGCAGACTCTCTGTTTGCCAGAAAGAAACAACAAAAAAAGCAAACCTCATAAGGAATAAACAGCGTGAGCAGAAGATTTTCTAAACAAGTGACAAAATGACAGGAAAATAAGTGGGTCGGGCAGCCTGCAGTGCCCTGGCACAGTGACTCAGCCCCATTACATGTTTCTGTGGTCCAGCTACCAGGGGAGAGTGCCCCGAGCACTGTCATTGCCAGCCCAGAGGTGACAGCATGAGTCACCTCTGCTGAGCACCATCTGCACCCCGGGGGAGCAGGGCATGCAAACAGAGCACAGCCCTCCCATTCAGCTGTGCCCTGCAAGCCTCAAAGGCCCTGCAAGATGATGGCAGGCAGGACTTTAAAAAGAAACATTCTGCACCAGGCACAAAAGAACTGTTTTGTTTCTGCTTCAGTAGAAATTATTCCGCGGCAGCTGAGGAACTTTTCCATCTTCTTTTCAGCCAAGGAAGAAAACCCAACTCCCCAGTGTAAGACCTAGGTGACATCTAGAGACATGCATAGGGAAACAGCAAAAATTAGAGTGAAAGCTCATAGAAAAATCACTACACTCCCTCCTTAATGATCAGCTAAAAAAAAGAGATGGCCAACGAGACTGACAAATACTTCATATTTGAGTGTAAGAACTATTAGTAACACCTACATAAGCCTCAAATATCGTTTCCATTGATTTCAGGATGAGCAGAGCAGTTCAGTGTGTCTAGAGAGCTTCTGCCTTTGCTGAATGACTTTCAAAGCTAGAAATAGATCTGTGCTCCCTCTAACATGTCTATAAGAGGAGGTCTGAGATTCCTTTGTTTTCTGTTATTGGATTAAAGTGCTTGAAGTTAAAAAAGGAATGTAGACCGGGTTGCTGGTTTCCTTCCCTCTCTTCCAGGAGGGCTTGCAGGCACTTAGATTATTTTTAGTTCTGTTTTAATACATTCCTGCCCCAGGAGTAAAATGCTTGTAATTGTTGGAGTTTCTGAAGACTTTGATAGTGCCAGTCCAGGAGCTGGCCTGGGAATCAGGTGTCGTGCTAAGTCACAAGCTGACATGATTATGTAACTGAAGGTCTCCATGTAGGGGTAAAAAAATCATCTCCTTGGTGGTGTCTCCAGTGAGCATGTTGAACCAGCCAAGAGCAACCAGTAGTGATGGAGAAATCTGGGGGGTTGAAGTAAAGAGATGTGTAGAAATAAAGAGAATTGCTGCAGAGATGGGGATGATATCAAGCCACAGATTCGAGGGACTTCCGTGGAGGCTGCCTCTGGGTACTGCAGGTGTTTATGGCTTTGCCAAAGCTGTGGGGAATCTGCAATGCTGAAAATGTTCTTGGGACTACTAGAGCACAATAAATTTATAGAATCACAGAACAGTTAAGGTTGGAGAATGCCTCTATGATTATAGAGTTCACCAGTTACCTCAGCACTGCCATGTTCACCCCCCACCACGTCCCCAAGTGCCACATGCACATGGCTTTTGAACACTTCCAGAGATGGTGACTCCACCACTGCCCTGGGCAGCTCTTCCAATGCCTGATCACCCTTTCAGTCAAAATTTTTTTCCTTCTATCCAATCTAATCCTTCCCTCTGCAATTTGAGTCCATTTCCTCTTGCCTTGCTGCTTGTTATGTGGGAGAAAAGACCGACCTCCACCTGATGCTCCTCTTCTGTATTTGACCCTTTTTTGTCCCTGTCAGCTTGGCTTAGTTACTTAAATCTTCTAATTATAAATCTGTGAGATCACAGGCAACATTTAATGAATACAGAACGTGTTGTTTGAGTCATTATGGTGTGTGTTTATCACATTGTTATTTAGCTCAGCACCTGGTGCTGCTGGGGCTGGAGGACACAGAGCTGGCAATTAAGGTAACAGATTGCTGACCAGCCTGCTTGGCAGGGCAGCTCACAAATCACAGCTCCTGTGATTAACTTGCACTATTAAAGTGTCTTAACTTTTCCTGTTGAAGGTGCTCTCTGCTGGAGGAGCAGTGCACAGAAGCTACTGAACCACAGCTTGCACAGTGATGTAATTCAGCTATTGTTTCAGAGAAGTGAAGATGGCATTTGAAATTCTCAGTCCCAGAAGGGTCATATTTAAGGTATATTTCACATAAATCCAGAACAGTGTCTAGAGAGGATGTCTGTTTTTCATTTTCACTGACATTGCTGAATTCTCTTGGGCTTGGCCATCTCCTCTGCCAGTTGCAAAGTTTTACTATGAATCAACTGTAACAAGAGGAGTTTTCCTGAAATTGCCCCACTGTGGAAGGGAATATTTCTCCATGTGGCAAAAAATTGGCCAAGTTAATTTGTCTAAAAACTTACAGACAACAGAGAAGTCGGATTTAAATTCACAAGTATCAGCCCTTTGCAGCAGCACACAGAGGATTCTATGCAAAAGCAAAGTTCATTTAAACTGCTCTGGTAGTTCTATTTTTGGATATTAGGCACTGGAAGGAGGAAACTCTAGGTCTGGCTGTGCATTGTCTCCAGCAGAATCAATGATACATTTCCCTCTTCATTTGCCTTCATGTTTGACCTTTTCTTAATTTTAAAAAGCAGAAAAGCAACTATTTGTTATCACAGCTGAAAAGAATATAAAGGTTTCTGGTATAAAATTAAACACTGCCAGTCCCTTCCAGGGCTTTTCAATTCACTGATTACTCTCCTATTTTATAGCAGAAGACAAGTGAGGAGGACCAGTGAAATACCACAGGGCAGAAGGACACTTTATTACTGAACATCCTTGCCCAGAGGAAGCTCAGCTGTCCAAAAGGGGCCCAGGGTCTGTGAGTGCCACGAGTGCCTGATGTGTTGGGGTGGTCTCAGGGGACAACCCACTGCACCTTCCACTCCTGCACACCAGAGCACAGGTAGCCAAGAACTGGGAAGGGAAAACCAGTTTGGGATAAAAAGGTTACATCAGGAAATACAGTGCTAAATTTCTGCATTAAAAATGACAATGTCAGAGATCAAAGCTGCTCCTTCTATTAACAGCATTTTGTGACAACCACAACACATATTCAACGTAGAAAATGCTGTTTAAAGAAAATTCTTTATTAAAGAGCTATTTTTCTAGCTGTCCAACAGAGACAATTAAATTTTTTTCTAAGACAAGAACATCTCAACTACCAAGTTTACAATTAATTAAGTACTTTCTGAATGATATGCTTATTGTTATACACCACTAAAAATTGCTTTTCCTTTCAGAGCGTTTTAATGCACCATTTTTACAACCACACATCTGAAAGTGTAATGCTGTGCTTTCCTCTGGGGTTGATGGTTTGCAGTCAAACAGGGCAAAGGAGATGGGTCTGCAGAGGGATCAAACTGAGCTCAGGCACTTTCCTTCCTCTTGGAGAGCTGATCTCTGTGCTTTTAGCTTAAACTGCACAGCCCAGAACTTTGCAATTCTGTCCTGAACTCTTGTTCTTGAGGCTTCCAGGCCTCCATGTGAGGATCTGGCAGAGCTGGACCTTACAGAGCTCTCAGCTCTACAGTGGGTTCACTGACATCCCTGGGGCTCCCAGACCCTTGGCAGTCCCCCAGAAATGCTGTTCCTCCTCTCAGAGACCTCAAGCTTTGTCTGACAGCCCACATTACAAAACCACGTTGTGCCATTTCACAGCTTGCAGTTTCCTGGTTATTTCCTCAAGGACTCTGGTTATTTGCTTGGGAGGCAAAGCTCAGTGGGGACACACAGTCACAGCCACAAGTTCACCCTGTCACCCCAGGCTGTATCAGAGGGACAGCCATGGTGTCCCTCTTACAGCTGGGCTTGGTGGTTTTCCTACTGCTGCCTTAGAAGCTGCCAACCTGGCATTTATATTTATTAAATAATATCTACCATCACACAACTGCATCCTTCTCTACAGCTTCCCCAAATCCATCCTATGTTCCTAGAGCAAAATACAATCAGGAAGAAAAAAAGAAGGAAATCACAGTAAGTGATACTGTATTGTAAAGATTCCAGAACTGTGAAGGAGAAAAGATTTATTGCTCCTTTCCATGAAAAGATGGATCTTATCAGAAAACACTGACAACAACAACAGCTCTATTCATGAACAAAAACCTCGTTTTGATGGTCTTATTTGTTATCTTATTACACTGCAGTACCAGCAAGGTGCCAAAGTCAGAGAAAAGTACCAGATGCTGAGCACTAAGTAAACAGTCCTAAGGGAATTGCCTGCTTCACCTTAGATGACAGAAAACAGCTAATATGCAGTACAAAGAAAAAAAATGAGCAGCAAAAGAATCAAAAGTACCCAAGAAAGCAAAAGTCAGAGCAGCTGCTTAGCAATAATATAACCAGAGAGTTACCACTGCTATTCACACCTCTGACAGTCTGTTTTATCCCCTTCCACTCTCCCTCCCTCTCACCCTTCCCCAGGGGGATGCTCAGTGTGGGGCTCTGCTGCCATGAAACCACTGAGAAATCAGAGTTGATGTCACATTAGTGAGACACTTGTAGAGTGTTAAAGTATTTGGTTCAAAAAGGAATTAAAATTTGCAATGAACTTTGTTCATACACAGACAGCAATTACTGCTGCCTTTTCTCACCTGAGGATGGAACACTCCATGTACACACTTCTGTAGTATTTGCAGCATTACCTTCTGAGTTCAGCCAGTCAGGAGACTGTTTGTTTCATATTCCCACTTTGTGTCTACTAGATTTACTGCACTCAAATTAAAACATGGGATTTCTAAGTTGGTTTATTTAAGGTTGTCACCACCAAGGGAATTAACCTCCCACTCCAGCAGCTCTTGGGTACTGTGGTGCTCCTTCCCTTTGCAGGGGTTGCATTAAGGCAGGCAATCAGCAGAAATACCTTTCTGTATTTAAAATACCAATGTGCTGTGCATACTGCAAATGACACAAAGATGAGACTCCTATCTGACCTCTGTGGATGCTGTTGCTCTAAGGAAGAATATGTTCTGTGTTGTTCTAAGAAGGAATATGGACTTTATACATTTTTCTCCATGAATTTGCCCTAAGTTTGAGATTCTACCATTATACCCAATACCCTCCAGAATGATCATAACTGACTATCCCACCTCTAACTACACCCAGCAGTGGATACATCAATATCACAGCAGGACAACAGAGATTTGTGGGGTTTTGCAAACTGGGAGAAGGATAAAGGTTAAAAAGGCAAGTAAAGAAAAAGTAAGCCTGATTTAAGGCAAGGGGAAAAAAAACAAACTAGGGAAAAATGATGTACTCTGGACAGCTAATGAAACTGTGGGACTGCAAAGTCAGGTTGCAGCAAACTTTTCTACATAAAAGGTCTGGGATTTCAAGTAAGCAAACATAATAGTGCCAAATGGTCTAAAATCCTGAATAGAACTGTAGAGAATTTGGATTATGTAGATGTTATGAGCACTCTGGAGAAGAGGGAGTCATCTACTAATGTGTAGTGAGTAGATAATGACCAATTTTAATTCTGAGTCAGTGTGGAGGTGAATTTGGCCTCTTCATAGTATTAGTTTAGTGATGTAATAACCACACAGACATTAAGCAAATACACCATTGTATTTATAGCATTTTTACAGATAAAAAAAGGATTAATGAGTAAAATGTTTTCAGTAATTGCCTTAAGCAACCTAATAGGGCTTTATGTTTAATATCTTCTATTCCCCATGTATTAAAAAACTGCCATTCAGCATCACCTACATGGCAGAAAGAACCTTGCCAAGGCAGCTATCACAGGTGGAACTTCCACAGTTTTAGTTCAAGGTCATCCAATAAAGCTGGCTTCAAGCTTTGCTTTCCATCTGGAAAGGCAGCAGCATCAGGCACTGGCACATTTCCCACAGACTGTGTTTCATGATGAAGTGGATGCTGTTTTATAAGAATTCCATGCCTTTCCACAGGAACAGGCAGTAACTGTTGGTGAGATGATCTCACCTTTACTAATAATATTTCCTGGGTCCCGACATGCTAATGCATTTTAAAATGCACAAATTTTGTACAACAAAAGATTTTGAGGTTCAGTTTTGATCTGCTCTGTATCATATGGAGGTCTGAGGGTTTGCTGCCTCTCCCTGCCAGCTAAACAGAGCTAACACATGCATCATCCATTTTTACAACCATGTCTTTCAGCACAGTAGATTTCCATGCCCCCAGCAATCCTAAACTGCCTCTGAAGCCAAACACAGCCACAGCAGCAACACATTAAATGTGTGACAAAGAGGATGCTGCCCAAGCAGCTCCCTCAGCTGCTGGGTCTCTTATCTCACCAGGAAAGAAAAACAAAAAAAAAACAAAAAAAACAAAAAAAAAAAAAAAAAAAAAAAAAAAAAAACCTAAAAAACAAACAAAAAAAAAAAAAAAAAAAGAAAAGGAAGTGGGACAGGAGAATTAGAAAGGAAGAGAGTGTGCATGTTCTGAAGTGGTGTCTGCTTTCCTCAACAGCACAGACAGATTGAACATTTACACTTTGACCCAAAACTCTTTTTATACACAACATTTTAAGAAAGGAGCTGAGAAGCAGAGGGGGAATGCTGGCAGGCTATAAACTGGTGCTTTTCTGTACATATTGTCTCCTTCATATCAATACATGCTGAGTTCTCAGCCATTCTAAAAACAAACCAAGAAGAGCTGGAGACAGCATATGATGGCTTCAAGCTGTATTTTCATTTCTTGGGCTGGCTGGACACAGTCACAACAGCTCCTGGCTGTTTCATAATCTCATGAAATTTCACAGTATCAGTATCGTTGAAGAGGAGATGCTAGAAACAGACACAATTTCTACATAACCTGGACATATCCTGAGGAGGTCCATCCTGGGTACTAAGTAAGGCAGGGTTTTGAGACAAAAATGGGATTTGATAATGTAATTACAGACCAAATCACAGTGCATCTGCTCTGCTGTGACTGAGCTTGCCTGAGCTAAAATACAATTGTGCAATATAAATTATGGCATTACCTAATTAAGGAAGCCTTGATTTTATAATCTGAAAATTGTCTCCTTATAAACTTCAAGTAATTCTTCATAGCAAGCAGGTATTCAGCTAGAAGTGATGTGGAATTCCTGGGTATGAAGAGTACAGCTGCTTTCAGCTGCCCTCCTTTCTTCAGCTCATTTTGCTTTCTTTGTTTCTTTGTATTGATAAAAAGAAAAACAAAAATTATCAGAAAACTGGCCTTTTGTAAACTATACACTACAGGATTTACTATTTCACTGCAGAATATAGCAAATAGATAAAAGAGTTCATCTGCTTTCCTTGCTATTCAGATCAAAAAATTTCAGGGGACAGGCTAAGAATAAGCTGTCACACATCTGATTTTACTGAGTTTTATGCAGCAGAATTTAAAAAGCTGTTTTTTGCAATAAAAATTACTATAAATTTGAAAATCAGACGTCAGTTGGGAGTTTCTGTAGTATATATTTTTGCTTCATTTCAGAGTTCCAGAAAGTCACACTGTTTAAATGTATCTTTGTGTGACAAGACTTCATCTCTAAGTGCTTTAGTTTTTAATTACTGAAATGAGGTCTTACATTATGTTTAGTGCACCAGTAAGGAATTTCCACTTGTCTCTGCAAGGCAGAGGAAAAAGAGTGTACAAAGGACTGCAAAGGAGTACAAGAGTGAAAAATCACATGCATTGAAACTGTACAGATATCTATGGTCTTTACTTAGAAAATTTTGCTGCTTCATTTTTAAACAGGGTAAAACCTGTTTCCACTGTTCTCACAGATGGTTTTTTCTCTATTTTGGGGAAGGGTTTTTTTTAATGCAGTGATAGGCAGACTACAGAAATATCTGTGCTTGTCTGAGAGTGAATCCTTGGTCTGTCACTAAAAACCAGTATGTGCTGCTCCGTGGGACTGGGGACAGCCCATCATTTGTGGGTACAGAGAGGCAGTGAAATTGCAACACGTTCTTAAAGATTTTTTCTGAATTTTAAAATAATTTTGATGGGTACTAGTACATGTCCACCAGTCTGTGGGTCTCTTCCAACTCAAACTGTTCTGTGATTCCATGTTATGCCAAGGACCCCTCATGCAGAGTTTGTGTTGTTTGAAGGGACACTTGCTACACAAAACCACAGCTGAGGAACTGCCAGAAACAGCTTCACCTTACTGATGATCTCACACAGCAACAGGAACAGCTTTTCCTTAGTCACACACAAGTGTGAAAAATGCAAACCCACTCCATGACCACTGCACATCTAGACCTTGCTAGGGTTCTTTTCCAGCTGGGTTTGCTGGGGGCTTCTTACTGGCTGATATGCTGACCTAGAGCAGTCCTCTGCCTAATGTCCTTATTTCATGGCTACCACATTTGCATCTTCCTCAAGGAAAACAGTAAATTCAATTAGCAGCCTTACAGCACATTCCTTCCATGGATTGCACCTGACACAGGAAGAGCTTCCTGTGGCTTCCATCAGCATTCAGTGTTTTGTTCTGTTATTCTTGAGTGAGCATTTTTAAACGTGGGGAAGAGCTGTGGCACCTGCTGGTGTGTGCAAGCAGAGCTGACAGGGTGTGTGTGCCTGTGACAGGAGGGAGCCAGGGGCACCCTGAGGGCTGGGGACACTCTGAGCACAGCTACAGAGCACTGCTTTCTTTAAGCACAGCTACAGTGTACTTTTCTTGCTTTAGGAGGTGGCTGAATAACAAGAATAAAAAGATCTGTCAGACAGACAGCAAGGATGGACCATTATTTTAAAAAATGTAGCTGGAAATGTGAGCTGTGGCTGGATGTGCAAGTGATACAGAATCGTTTCATCATGTTCAGGCTTTCATAGGAACTATAAAAAAAAACCCAATTTAACCTAAGAGAATTTCTATTCTGTTGCTAACAGCATGAAAGGCAAAGAAGAGAATACAAACATACCACACAGTTTCTCTAATACTGTGTGTGTTTCATCCCTGTGCTATAATTAAAGGCAAAGCTAAAGCAGATGCAAGAACTAAAGATGTGGTTCTCTCTCATTACAGCTGCTCTGGCACTCCGTGGTCTGAGTGTAGGTGTAATGCTGCTCGTTAGCAGTGTTCAAAGCTGTCTGCCTTAAACCTGGCTGAGGAGGCTCAGCTTCATGTGGCTGCTTGTATAGGTCATTCCCAGGGGAATCTAGCCCTGTCAGAAGAAATCAGTTACTAAAATTCATGACCTACATACAGAATTCTGGTCTTTGGACATTGGTAATTTGTTACTTGAGAAATCAAATGCAGAAAAAAAAAAATATGGCCACATATCAAGTCTTCCACAATATGTCTATGAATCAAAGTAATTTGCTTAGTGAAACAGACACAAAACTTGGACCATGGAGGTAAACCATGACATGTGCTGTTAATCCCAGCAACAGGTCATTAAAATACATTTGTCACTAAAAGATGTTTGTCATTGAAGACAAATGTAGCCAAGCCCTTCTGTCAGTGTAAACTATCCAGCATGAGAGGCAGTAAAGAACAGGTGCTGCTGTATTACTGAGGTATCACCAGCAACATGCTTCTCTCTGGCCATTTCATTCAGTGGCATTAACAAACTGAATTTAACTGCTTCGAGGATTAAGGAGCAGAGTCAGAATATTTTACCACACAGCAGAGAGCAGCTGGGCTAGAAAGCTGTGTGAATATCCCTGGAAAAATGGTCATCTTGGTCTGCTGCAGCTGAAGGAATGAGAGGGTCTGTGGCTGTGGCTCTCCACGCCTTAGAAAAGAGAAATTGGGGCCACCTCTGGCAGTGGCTGCCTCTGCCACCTGCCTGCTCTGCCAGTGCCTTGGGGCCAGCCTCCTGAAAACTGCTGCTCAGAAAAGCTTTCCTGGCTGGGAGTGCTCCTGGGCAGCTCTAGGCAGTGTGAGGATCAGATCTAACCCAGGAGGAGAACAGTTGCACAGTGTGAATGTCAGTTCTATTCCCTTTTCAATAAGCCAGCTCTCCTGTGTTAAATCCCTTACTCAAACACCTGCCAGGCAATACAGAGTAAAGAGTGTGAGCATGGGGGAAATGAAAAGAACAGACTGGATACCAGAACAAACAGAACAATTGCTCTCATTCACTGGGGCAGTTTATTTCAGGGCTTTGTTTGATGTAGAAAATGTCAAGAGAAGTCCAGGGTTCAATGATGAGACTTCTTCCAGATTAAATTTATGTACAAACAAATAACCAAGTAGTTACTTGACTACCAGGAGCAGGAGTGACAAAACCTTTCCTGTTCACTTTATTTGTACCACTGTGGCAATACTAAAGGTCAGTGCAACTATTACCAGTCCTTATTCCAAAGGTGCCTAGGCAGTGATTCTGGGCAGAAGTCCTCTGGGATAATGCTCAAAGACAGATGTCTGTGGTGTTTGCAGAGGCTTCCAGCTTCTGGCAATGCCACTCAGGGCACTAAAATTAACCTCCAGTGTAAGGGTCCAAGTACCAGTCCCCTGTACTTTAACATGAGCAGAAAGCCAGTGAGTTTTTTCAGGCTGCTAAAGCTCCATTAATACCAAGGGTCTGAGTTCAACAGGCTTTAGAGCTACTGAAGTTGCTGGCCTGTTGGCAAAGGCATTTGTTTCTGACCTCAGACTGTCACATACTGAGGACACTTCAAAATAATACACTTCTTATTACTAAGTTCTGATCTTCTAAATTTGATGATTTAGGAATATTAACACTATTGCCTTCACCATCAGAATTGGATTAATATTCATGAACGTTCAGTGAGGCTCCCATGCCCAACCCTTTTGGAAATTTTAAAAATCCCTCTTGGAGTATTGCTATTTAATTTGATATATCAGAAAGCGGTTTGTGTTCATAACTTAATGGCTTCCATTTAACAAATGTCAAATCTTGGCTGCTATTAGTGCAGAACACAGTGTGCTCTCCTGTGACATGAACTGTCTAAAGACCACTAATGAAGCAGGAATAAAGCCTGAATTAGGTTTGACTGTGGAAGCTTCAAATCCCCTACCTGTTGATATTTTGTTCAGACAAATATCCTTGCCACAAAGGACTGAAATCAGGTAGGAAAAGATGCTCCACAGACACATACTTTGCTAAAGTTTCCTTTCGTAATGAAAAGAGATCCGTTTTATGTATTCTGCAAATCGCGCTGAATAAAAAAAGGCACTGAATAAAAAAAGGTAATTTCCTTTGCAACTACAAAAATCATTTCCCAACGGCATTTTGTAAGTGCTCACCTAACTGGGATGCTCTTTATCTTTCTCCCTTTTAAAATGTCAAGCAGATAAAAGTCTTCTAAATACCATTCTTTCCTATTTTGATTAATTTTGCATAGTGTTTTCCCAGGAGGATTGATACTTACATAAACCTGAGTTCTGATTCTCTTCTGACTAAGACTTCCCGAAGTCTCTGGATCTTTGCCATCTCCAGCTCAATTTCCTCAGGCATCATTGTTGTTTCAGCCATTGAAATGATGTCAAGCTGATCTGTGTGTGGAAGCAGAGAAAATGAATTAAGCCAGTCAGACTGTCTTAATGGTGTTTTTCAGGAATGTAAATTAAATCACAGAGCTACCTAACTATGGAGTAATTAATTCAAGCAGTAAAAAAATATTCTAGCTGAACGCTGTGCTGACTGGTTTCTCTATTGTTTTGCTTATTACCTGCAATGTAACTGTTTAGAAGTGAAATACTCCAGAGTGACAATCATTTTGTTAGTCAGGCTCCACCATTCCCCTGAGGAATCCCAACTTCATCCACAGCTACAGCCACCATCCCTTTCCTGACATCACCACAAACTGACTGCTGCAAAACCCTCTCAGAGCAATTACCTGCAGCTCTGAAGAGTCCCACCTTGGTGCAGGCACCATAAACTCAGGAATGTTTCCCACTTTAACCCTTCTCCATGCCACTCCACCCTCGGAGCTAAAGCCCAGCCCCACCAAGAGGAGCCAAGGATGTGATCAGAAAGGATGCAGGACCTCATCCTGCAAGGGGCTCAGTGCCTCTCACAAGGACACTGAAATTGGTTGAGGAGACAAAAAGTGGTAATAACTTGGCAGCTGGTAAGGCCAGGGAGCTTCTGGTGATTATTTCTGCATAATTGATGTGTTACTTCTGTAAGCCAGAGAGAAATGGGGCTGTGGACTGTGTTCCCTGAACGTAAAACAACCAATTTATACAAGATGGGTTTGGAAAAAGAGCTGCTTGGCCGCTGCAAAACCCCATTCCAAGGGTTCATCACACCTGGCCTTCACATTAAACAAGAATTTAGACACTGAAAAACAGGTTGGCTGCATATTTTGGTACCCAAATGGAGATATTCCTGAAAGAAGTCTTGTTTCAACTGTATTGATTTGAAAAGGGGAAAATAGAGAGGTCAAAACGTACTCAGCATAATTATGCAGAAAACAGCAGAGAAAAAGCCTCAGAAAATAAGCTGTTCAATTAATTAAGAGGAGACAAATTCTGAAGTCCCTCATGACAGACTAAGCACAGCTGAGAAGAATTCCTGACAAAAACTTGGAGTAGGAATGAAACTACAAAATCTCAGCAAACAGCCACTGTGTGAGCTTAGTCCATGGTTCTCCCAAAATGGAAGCAAAGGAAAAGCATTCTATACTATAGAAACAAAATTTATTTCCCTTGTATTTAAAAATAGATAAAATATTTTAAAGTTATCCCGCTAGTATTATCTGCAAGTTTTGACTTCATTTCTTAATGAAGAAAGTGGGCAAACAAATATTTAAAAATCACTTGTTTTTCAAGACAACAGAATCTTGAGAAAAAAAGTGAGAGATTTTGAAATGTCTGTCGTGAGAGAAGAGCCATGTTTCAGCAGTTGTTTTTAAACTCAAATTGCAAAGCTGGTCTGTAAAGTAAGGCTGTCTTGTGTGTCTGAACACACAAATGCTGCCTCTACAAGATGGATTTCCCTATTAGAAATCATTGTGTCTGTTGGAGTATATTTAGCTGATGTGTAGCCTAAATGTCATGAGGTTCTCACAGGCCCACCTCTCATTTTCACTGCTTGCCAGAAATACAAGCAGGAGATGGGAAGTTATTCTGATGCTACTGTGTATTAAAGCAAATAACCCTGGTAAATAGGAATATAAATCACAAATAAGTTACACATACATACATATTATAAAATTAGCTCTCAAAAAGAGCTCAGAAAACAGCAAAAAAAAAAAAAAAGTAACTCATTTACTTGCACTCTGCAGCTCTAGCTGTAAGTGCCTTGGTGTCACCCTTTGTGTGGGG
The DNA here is from genome assembly GCA_024734555.1 of Trochalopteron elliotii. Lineage (NCBI taxonomy): Eukaryota > Metazoa > Chordata > Aves > Passeriformes > Leiothrichidae > Trochalopteron > Trochalopteron elliotii. The sequence goes on from JANPWX010000244.1 coordinate 335,422, forward strand.
TCAGCCTCCACCCTGTGATTTCAACAATTCAGGAACAAACAAGCCTTATGCCCAGTGATGTGCTTAAACCAGCACAGGAATTAGTGTGACAGGCAGAGGTCTCCTCTGACCCCGTGCAGAACAGTCAGAGATTCTCCTTCACATCCCACCCAATGTGTGTTTGAACCAGAGAAAATACTTTTGAAAACGATCCAAAATGACACAGTTGTTTCCCAAAGAATCAAAAATGCAAGCAAAGGCAGCAGAAGTTTGTGTGGGTAACTGGCCTACCTGGCAGCAGCTGTGCTGAAGGATAATTAATTATTTGTCATAAAATGGTTTGAGCTCCTGGGATGTGAACCACTGGGGAAGATTATGTTAACATTATTGAGCCTTTAAGTAAAGCTCCAACTCTGTCCCAGTGAGCAATGACACCTCCAGTGCTTTGAGACATGATTCACAACAGCTTCACACGGAAGTCTCTTGCATTTTAAAAAAAATAAAGAATTAATATTTCATTTTATTTAAAGCAGGTATGCAGTAGTCAACTATTTTTTAGCACATACTGAGCTTTTATGCTGGTAATGAGACAAAATTCATAAAGCAAAAGTGAAGACAACACTGAGATTAGTCACAGCCAGAGACAGGATGAAACTATTTTGTCTGTTCTGCAATCTCCAGGATAATTTTCAGTGACAAAGAAACAAGTAAAATGATATTACTGTATGCACAAAAAGATATTAGCACAAAAATAGTTACTATAGGGAAATAAAACTACCAAGCTATTACACATAGTGAGAGGGAATGAAGAGGTAAACCTGAAGTTACTTATGCATAATTTTGCTTCAATTTACATGCAGACTGGTATAGTTAAACTGGGTATTAATGATCACACTTCATCCTCAGTGTGCCAGCCAGAAATAGAACAGTAGCCAGCTGTGTTTAAAAGCAACAGAAAAATAAATTGCCTATTAAGTCAATAAGTGCAAAGAAAACTTTAAAAGAAGCCTGAATTGACCCAATGAGAAATGAGAGAACGCCTTACACCTGGTGTCAATAGCTTCAATCGGTCAATTGGTGAGGGATGCTGTAATTAATTACCAGCCAAGATCCTGCTGCTGTCACTCGGTGCCACACTGAGGGTGGCCCATGGGACAGGCTCCCCGTGCTCTGCAGCCATTCAATGCTCATTTGGGGTTGTTGTTATCACTGCACACGCCGGAGGCACGGGGAGGGGAGGTGTAGCAGTAACACAGAGGGTCCCAAATCCCTGCTGCGGGAACCCAAGAGATGCCACTGTTTCTCTGGTGCCAGCAACACACGCCGGGCGGCGGGAACAGCCCGGGATGAGCTGCGGGAACAGCCCGGGATGAGCTGCGGGAACAGCCCGGGATGAGCTGCAGGAACACCCCGGGATGAGCTGGAGCTGCAGGAACACCCCGGGATGAGCTGCAGGAACATCCCGGGATGAGCTGGAGCTGCAGGAACACCCCGGGATGAGCTGCAGGAACATCCCGGGATGAGCTGGAGCTGCAGGAACATCCCGGGATGAGCTGCAGGAACATCCCGGGATGAGCTGCGGGAACATCCCGGGATGAGCTGCGGGAACATCCCGGGATGAGCTGCGGGAACAGCCTGGGATGAGCTGCGGGAACACCCCGGGATGAGCTGGAGCTGCGGGAACACCCCGGGATGAGCTGGAGCTGCGGGAACATCCCGGGATGAGCTGCGGGAACATCCCGGGATGAGCTGCAGGAACACCCCGGGATGAGCTGCAGGAACACCCCGGGATGAGCTGCAGGAATACCCCGGGATGAGCAGCGGGAACACCCCGGGATGAGCTGCGGGAACACCCCGGGATGAGCTGCAGGAACAGCCCAGGATGAGCTGGAGCTGCAGGAACATCCCGGGATGAGCTGCAGGAACATCCCGGGATGAGCTGCGGGAACAGCCCGGGATGAGCTGCGGGAACAGCCCGGGATGAGCTGCAGGAACAGCCCGGGATGAGCTGCAGGAACAGCCCGGGATGAGCTGGAGCTGCAGGAACACCTCGGATAATCCTTGTTAAGAAAATGTTAATTGATAAGTTTTGTTCCAAATCTGGGTCAGCACTTTCGGGGCTTTTTCAAGAATTCAGTGAAAATTCTCCAGCTAATCTTTTTTCATTGAAGTATATTAAGTTAATAGAGCAGAGTGCAGCAAGTAAACTCTTAATGCTACTTCACAAATCAAAATCAAGACTCTCATGACCACTGTTAGTTGATGAGACAAAGAAGTAAGCAGGAGGCATAGGTCAGAAATAGATGAAGCCACAGCATGTTTGGTGGAAATTGAAATAATTGCATAATGCAGAAAAATTAATTTGTTATAGTTCAAAATACTCCAGATAAAACCATGTTCATGTAAAAAGAATCAGATTATTCCTGCAGTTTGTCACTAGCATGTCACCTGGAGGCATGAATGGCTAGACTTGCAGCCAGGCCTTTTACTACACCTTTTGTTGTTGCCTCAGAGTTGATTTGTTTTTTTCTGTTTGATTTAATCCTTCTGGTGTAGGATGCAGCGGCCAATAACTAACCTGTGTAGGAAAAACTACATTTAATTGCTTATTTCTAATCTAGCCTGCTGCAGCACTCTATTACTGTGAATCCTAACAATTACTGAATTTGGCATGTGTGTGGCACAGTATTTATTCAATGCTTTCTGATAGAATTACCATATAAATACAATACAAACAGCTGCAATGTGTTTGGTTCCTGGATTGCCTGGGAGGCTGCAGTCTTGTGCAATTTAAAATGGGTAGGCTGGGGGAGAGGGAGAAAAGGGGCAGTAGCAGTGTGGCAGGGAGCTGATGGTTGTGGCAGTGAGCACATCCCACACTCTGCAGCTTTCACTGCCTGGCTCACTTGGTTTGGACATGGGCAGAGGTCTGGCTTTGGGAAACATCCCAGGAATGTCCTCATCCTGCTGCAGAATGCAGCTCACAGTCCATTTCAGGGGTTCTTTCAGAAATGCTGTTATCTCCTCTTTTCCCTCAGGGCAATCTCTTCCCTCTGCTTGTCAGTTTGTTCTCCTGTTTCATTTCTTGCACCAAGAAGGGCTGGTGATGGCCCCAAATTCAGTAAAATGATGCTGCTGGTTGCATCAGGCCTCAGTGACCAGCTAATAGGCTGCACTGAGGCTGCAGCACAAATACCTGCTGAGTTTTAACACTGTGGGAAAGTAATCTCTAAAGACAATAGGAGGGGGCAGAGGCTATAACTGGAGGATCAAAAAGCTGATGAGCTACTCCAGTCATAGTCAGATGTGCAAAAGTTCTCAGCATCACTTTGCTTCCACCGCTGTCAATGGCACTGAATGCTGGAGGTAACAGCTGAATTTTGCTTCTAGCAGGAAGCTGATTCCTTTTTCTTATTATTGTGCCTGTTATAACTTTGAATCCTTATTGGTACTTCTCCATGAATGGAGCAACACATTTAAATTGTGGGATCTCTAGCACATAGAGCCATGAGCTGCACTTTGGGCTGACACAAGGACCACACCTCCTTCACAGGTGGCCAGATGTGCTTTGTCCCTGGAGCAGTGGCAGCCAAAACTTTCTGATAAAACTGTGTCTGCTGGAAAATGCCAGAGAAGTGGCATTCAGAATATTTGGGGGATAACACATTGGATTCAGTACATTCACTATAAAGTCAAAAAGAATCCCTCTGAGCAAAGACCCTTGCTGCCTTTCAGTGCATGAGGACCTGGAACAGCCTTACACTTCTGGAAATGTTAAATTCCAAAAATAATCAGAAGCTTCAACTGCAGTGCAGCTCCCAGATGCACAGGGGGTAACCTTAGAGCCCTGAGATATTGGCTTAAGCCAGGCATCAAAGCTTCAAATATTTTTGCCAGACAGCAGGGCACCCAGAAATCCCAAAGGTGTTTTTTTTCACATTCTCCATGTCTCAGCATAAACCTCTGGGCTGGCTGAGGCCCCTGTGCAACAGGCAGCTGTGAAAGCTGGCAGCTCTAGGGATCCTCTTTGGCAGGAAGGACCTAGAGATGCCTCCTGAAAGCTGATTAAACACCAGGATCTCTGGGAGTGTCATGGCCATCAAATATCCCTGCTTCTCAACCATCATTTGGAGGAGAAAAAGAAGTGGGGGGTTTATCTGATTGGTGGGGAATTGTGGTGCACCTTTGCTTCCAGCAAAGCTGAAGCACAAAGCACCGGCCACCTCAGCTCTGTGCTGTGTAAAGATCACTCATGTTCTGAGACAAACTGCTGCACTTGAGCAGTCCCCTGCATCTGGTGCATTCTGCAGCTCCTCAGGCAAGAGATCAGAATTTCATGTCTGCAGACAGACACATAGGATTAATTTTTTTCTCTATTCATCCACCTCTGCTCATTCAAAACACAGCACAGATCATTCTGTTTGCCATATCACTTCCTCTCCAAGAACTGTTAAATCATCTGCTGTGACTGGTGATGGCTCTGTCCATCCTTCAGCTGTGGTCTGGGTGTAATAGCACAATTATAACATTGGGATTTATTTTGTCCAGGTCACGAATACTTCCTTATTTGTTAATTATCACAGACTTACAGCCTAGATATCTTCAAACATAAGTTTCTACTTCAAAAGCATTTCTCTCACACTCTACCATATGACCCCATTTTAAAACTAGGTGAGCAGAGAATATAAAAAGCACTGTGTGCAATTGCCCACTGCATTTCCAGAATCACTGCCCTGTCTGTTCCATATCTAACAGCCTCTGGTTATAAGAAGATTCTTTTAGTTACTTATCCTGTATGTTCTTGTTCTTATCTCCAAGCTTTGACCTTTTATTTTTTATTATTTACCTTTGCAAGAAAGCCTGTTGGCAGCAGTCTATTCTTTCCCCTTTCAGCCTTTTGTGCACTTGGTCTCACTGAGATTTCTCTTGAAATACAAACGCCAGATTCACAGTGTTGAATGTTAACTCCTTCCTCTAACTCTGAAAGTCCTTTTGGCTCCTGTGGTATTACACTCAAAGAACTGCACACCATGACTCCTCTCACATCTGATGGAAGTGCCTGCAGTTGCCCACTGCCCAAATAAGATTCTCAGTTGCTTTCCATCTTTGATGCTGTACCTCTGTGGAATAAGTTGCATTGCACTGAATATAGCTGGTTTAAAAACTGAACCTGAAAGAGATCCCACTTTGAGTTTTCTCACTGAACTACATATCCCCAAGCAGAAATAGACAGCCAGTGGTAAAAATGATTGCTAATTAAGGATGGTCTTCAGTACTTTGCTAACTAGAAGTTTTACAGTTAAATGATGGTTCCAACTTTCTAATTTAGGGACAATTTTCTGCCCTTGCTCCCTATTTAAATATATATACCAGCACGATTCCATAATGATAAGATCCATAAAAATCTTGCCTCTTAAAAAAAAGCATCAATTAAAGTCTTGTTTGTTATCCTGTAAAATTTATAAGCAGTAATTATTCTTGGCTTTGTTTTTTGTCAGTTTATGACAGTTTCAGTTTCCTAAGTGGGTAATTATTCAACCCTTTAATCTTACACTTCCCCCAGGAAAAAGATGTCTCTGGTCTTAAGAAAATGCTCTGTGCATAGAAAGCTTCATCTTGGTTGTAATGACATCCTGAAAAAAACAGCTCATCTGGCAAGAGTTGTTCATCCTGCCTTGATAATAAGGATCCTGTGAATCACCACCAGGCTGGAGTTCTTGTAGAAATTTAATGTCATGCATAGGTCTTAATGTGATATTCAGACTTCAATGAACCTCAAAATCCATACTACTATCCTATATTTGGGTTATAAATTCCATTTGTTCTACCTTGCACTTAAGATTTCAGCACTCCCCTGACTTCTGATGCTGTCAGCTCTGGGGACTCATCTGCTTGTGGTGCTGGAGACAGGTCCTGTGAGCAAGCTCAGGTCCTGTGCATCTGCAGGCACAGCAGGGTGGGCTCAGGAAGCAGAGAAGATTAATTTGACCATTATCTGGGGCTTTACTCATTAAAGTAGGATTTAGCTGTTTGAGGTCCAGTGTCCTCTGCAGTCACACTGCCCCTACAAAGACTGCAGACTCTTTCTCCATGCAGGAAAGCCATAAGGATCCATCCTGTCAAATTAAACTATTCCTTCAACAGAGTGCTCCATCTCAGCTTTTGTGTTCCTCCCTCTGGACCTAAGGGTGCTTGTGTATGCAAGGAACTGACTCAGTACAGTGGGACAATTTGCTACTTAATTATCTATAACTAGAATCAGGTCTAGCTGCAAATCTGTGTTTGATTTGGTGCTGGTTTGCAGCAGTATCAGTATGATTTTCATGGCAGTGTTTTCTACAACTGGGAGTTCTACCAGTTTTCTCTATTTTTATATGTCTTGATTTGTGACTCACAATACTCTGGGAGGACTTTTCCTCAGTAGTACCCTGTCTTGTAGTAGTTTAAGAGCTAATACAAAACCATATTTACAGCTCAGGAGCTAATACAAAACCATATTTACAGCTCAGGAAACAGTATTTCAGTACCCACAGCAATAAATGACCAAGAATTCAGAACTTAATATTGAACTAAAGTTTCTTTGAAAAGATAAGATAAAAGCAGCTTCCTATTAAAATCTTTGCATAAACAATGAATAAAAGCCCCAGGCCTGATTTGATTATACCATAATACTGTCATAAATACAGTGTGTGTATTAGTGAGATAGAAATTTGCAGGAAGTGCTCCTGATGTAAATAAATTCAGGATATGCAGAAGGATGTCCACTGAAATAAATTACCTAATGACACTTACAGGTTGGATCTTGAAAACCCTTAGGGGCCTTGACACTCCAATTACAGGGCTCAACCTTGCTACTTTGAAGTCAATTCCAAGACTCTGTCTGGGCAATTTGCATGCCCCAGCCAATTTCCCTTTACTCAGTGATAACAAGGTTGCAGACATCTCTTCAGCTGCTTAGAGGGCAAATGCATAAAAATGAGGAAAACATATCTAGGAAAACAGCAGAGGGAGTTGGAATTAATATCTCTTTATAAAAACCTTTTCAAACTCAAGTCCTATTGAATTAAAAATCCCCAGACACATTATTCATGGATTCACACACAATTCTCCATTCAGCTGAAATCAAATCCTCCCTTTTAATATCAGCTGCATCTCTGAGCTGAGGCTGTTTTCAAATATCCAGATTCTAAATTTGGCAGATATAACTTTTTTTTTTTTTTTCCGTTATGGTGGCTGTGATAAGGTCACAACAGCTCATGCCTTCAGATGCAAGCTGGCCTGCAAATGACTGCTCAGTATCCAGCTCAGGATCATCTCAGTGTAGCTCCTATCACACATTAGTCATAAATATCGAGCAGCACAGTGTGTCTTTACTGGTGCCTCAGAAATCCTGACAGAGTGCAAAAAGGATTTGCTCACACACAGAAATTTTTCAGAGCAATTCCAGCACACTGGAAGGGCATTGTCACCATTGGTGCCACAATTTCAGAGCCCAGCTCTCAGTGCCTGAACTGAGCCACAAACTCTCTTCAAGACAGCTACAGTCCATTTGCAAAATAGCCTGTGGTATCTCATCCATTTCTGTTGTGCATAAAGAAGGATTAAGTGGGTCTGAGTGGGATTTAAAGAAAAGCTGTCCACATAATTAGGTCTGCAGAGAATTATGACAGACTTCACAAAGTACTATAATTGAATTGTGCAAGGACATTTTCCAGACTTCCTACTGTTCTTTCTGATTTTAAATAAACTCTAGTTTGGGTACCAGTACCACATTCCTTGTTGCCAGATGCTCTGACAACAGGATTTTTCACACATTTGGCTGGTGACTTTAGGTGAGGTGTGAAAGCAATTTCCCCCAGACCACATTACAGGTCTGGAACTAAGCAACCTAATTTGTCTTGCTGTAACTGAAATAACAGAATGGCATTTTCCCACCTCTTTCTAGGAGATGTACCACTGTGTATTTCATCAGGGATTCTCCTACTGACCTAACCAGATGGAAGGGTGCCATCATTATCCCAGCAGGACTAAAACCAGAAACTTCCCCTAACGTTCTGCTCTTCTGCTTTCTCACTCTTCTCTCTGCCCCTACACACAGATAAACAAATAAAGAAATAAATCTCTGCATGTGAGACAAATCAGCTGATTTCTCATTATACTGTTTCATATACCACATATCACAGACTTAGAGAAGATTTTCTTAATTACATCCCCAGTCTGGGATGTGTTCCATTTACAATTCTCAGTACCAAGGCAGTATGTGACCTCATACCTCATGTATGAACTCACTCTGTTTTGCAAAAATCAATACAAATACAAATCCTTGGTGCAAAGTTGGAGGTCTCCTCTATGAGAAGTCACCTTTCTAACAAGGCAGATGTTAGAAAAAGGAAATTTTTTTTCATCTGAGCCAAGAATTTCATCTCCATGCACCTCCACGTTACAAAGTGTGAGATCAAGATTTTTGACATATGCTGAACATACACTTCACCAAGGATTAGCCCCCACAAATCCAACAGGTCAGAATCCTGTGTTTCTTAAATTGAACTTCCCTACTTATGAATTAAATATAAGCCAAAGAAGAGCTAGAAACAAATTTGTCTTTTAGTGAAATATTGGGATGCCACCAGCATGAAATCTGTTGGTTTTTAAAAATGAATTAAGCTAAATTGCTTCCTTTTTCCTTCCTCTTTCCCCCTCAGGTAATTTTTCCTGTTTGATTCTCTGGCTTTACAGGGAGATTTTCCTATTTCATTTGGTGTTTATCTCCGCTGTTGCTATATGAAAACTTGCAACCAGCAAAGAAAATAATACTGGCTCTATTCAGGAAGTGTTATCAGATAGAATGAACAGACAAAACACACTCACTATAACCTGTCTCAGACCACTATTCATACAGTAAATTCTACAGGATTAAATAATGAATTTACCTTCTGTTTGCAGTTTTAAGCTCTGTGTACTAATTCTTACGTTTAATGGGAAATTATTTGTAAAAAGGAAAATATAAGCTCCATTTAATTATTTCCTCAGAACTCATTATGCAAAGTTAATGGCCTTCTGGATTAAGTAAGCCTTTAGTGATGAATCTCATTTTTACAAACCTTTATCTGAATTGATTATCTTTGACCTAATTTTGTTGGTGCAGACTGGGGTATATAACAATGCTCAAGTACTGCTATAAACAGTTCATGCTATTTTATTTGCATCTGTTTGCACATTTTTCAGTTCGTTTGCAATACTGATTCATTGAGAAAGATACACATCTCAAAACAGCCATCTCCCATGCTGCTTGTTTCTTTATTTGGCTCACCAGCAAACACCCATTTATCCTAACCAGCATCTGATAATGCCCCGGGTTAGCCCACAAAAATGTCATTGCTATCCAGTCTTCTTGCCTAGCACACAAAAAACTCCCCACTGTTACTAGGGGAGGACGTTCCACAGGACCTAGAAACTGATGAGAATCCTGATCATTTGTTCCAGCAGACAGAAAATGGTTTCTAGCTTGGATAGTTTGTCTTTCTATCACTCCAGAAAGAGGAAACCTGGGAAAATTATTAAAAGAATATTCCATGAGATGGGATTCCCTTTCCTGCTCCTTGTATATTTTACTCCACTGCAAAGGGCAGTGGATGACCTCCTTATAAACACACAGATTATTGACTTCTAAGAAATGTCTCTTCTCCCTCATGCAGAGTGAATGCAAACATGCTACAAGGGCAATATTTCCTTTGCTGTAAATACCTACATATGTGGAGGACTCACAGGAGACAGCTTTTTCTTTCTTGCAACACGGTGATGTAACACCTTCCCAGCATGAAATCAGTTACATCAGATTTACTCTGTTGTGCCTAACCACATAATTTCAAAACAATAAAGTTAAGTGCTATGATTTTCTCCACTACAAGAATATTTTTACAAAGATATTTTACATCCAGACTATTCTACATAAAAGGCAAACTCCATAAAATTTTCTCCCCAACTACTGAAAAAAAGATTACATCAGCTACTGTGAAAGACTGCAACAAAATAAAAGTAGAAAGATGCTTGAAAAATGCTTTGCTTGACTAAGATTAACGTTGGAAGAGGTCTTGTACATGCTCTTTGTTTCTGACAGGGAATTATCCTGAAATTTCAGCTCCCTTGCAGGATATCTCTGCTGAACAGACACGACTTGGACCACACGAGCTGAGAGTGCTTTTCATGCATTAGGTGAGGTCTGTCCAGCCCTGCAGCTTTGCATGCACAAACCGTGGAGCAGGAGAGCTGTGGTTTGAGACACAGCTGTATTTTTTTTCTTTGAATGAACACAGGAGATGAGGCAGAAAGCTGCAGTAAAGACAGAGGGAATCAAAGGGAGGGATGGATTAAACTCAGTCATTCCAGCACACTGTGCCTGCATGTCAAAGACAGGATTGATCAGAGTGGAAGATGCTGCTGGAGTCAGTACAAGAGCTGGCACCCATCCTGATAGCAAGTGTATGGAAATATTTTCATAACATGTAAACCCTGAAATAGGCCTTAATATTCCCCTCCTCCCCAAATTATTATCCTAGTACCACTGTTACATCCCTCTCGAATACAATTTTCACTTTATCAACAAAGAAATAAAAAGGACCACACTGGTCACTGGCTGCCTCCAGGAGCCTCAGTGCTTCTCACACCACAAGCACCAGTCTTTGCTCCAGTGACCTCCAGTGCCTCAGAGGCAGAGAAAATAACATCCAGAAATCAATCTGCATTAGTTACCTCTTTTTAGAGGTCTCATTTGTGAGAACAAGCACTAGCTTTCCTGGTAGCTCCCCATTTATTTAAAGAGAATGCAAAAGAGTCAGGAGCTGCAAGTCCCAAAGTATCCAGCTCTTGGTATCTGTTCATGAATGCTTTTACAAAGGGTGGGGGTGTGCAGGACAGAGGAACAGAGCAAGTGCTCAAAATAATATTTTATTTTTCAAAATAAACCTGTGTGAGAGGAAAACTTGCTTGACATTTAAATAAAGCATCATGCTGACAATGCAGTTGCTATTGGATTTCCATACTCCTTTCACCTTTTCCCATGATGCTATGAATTGAAAATACAACCTTGTGCACTTGAAACAGCAGTTTGTCCTTCAGAGAACGAGGAGAACATACAGCTGTGTGCAGCCTGGTGGGGAAGTTTGCACAGTGGATGTGATCTGACAGCTCTTTCTATGAAAAAATGGATCCAAAGCAGGACACAAAAAATGAGGGAAAATTGCCTTTGAAGGTCGACCCAGAAGCCCTCATTGTCAGTTTTGTTCAGTGGCACTGGCTTAGAGCTTTATCTGTAAGGAGCTATTTTAGTCTGGCTCAGGAAAGCTGCCAGGAGTCAGGAAGGCTCTGGAAGGAGTTTCTGTGCCCAGCTCTGCCCAGCCCTGCATGAGGCTGAGCACTACCAGGAGGCTGGAAATAGAAACTGGAACAGTTCCTTGCTGTGGTAGATACCTTCCCTCGTGTGGAGCTCCCACTGAAATCATTGCACATTCCCATCTGCAGCCACACTCCAAGGAAAGCAATTCATGCTACATCACTTCATTTTATGTCATGGAGATTTAAAAAGCAGTATTAAGAAACACACATTACTTGTTCATTTACTTCTGTCATTTTGCTCAGTGGTCAAAGGAAACAGCCTGTGGATTTCCATTTTATTCCTCACCAGAGTCAGATTCTGATCCTGTAATACTAACAAAAAGCTTCAGCATTTATGTTTCAAATGCTCTAGCAGTGCCAGCTACAGCCGATGTTCAGGGATTTAAAACTTATTTAGTTTGGTATTTTTTAAAGACTTTTTCTATCTTCATTAACTTTTTCTTTAATTCCAAAACACAAAGTCAACAAAACCTCACCCTCAAAGAGTCTTGTAAAACCTCTTTAGAAATAAATATATGAGCATCAGTTGATAAAGAGCAGCATATGTGCAAGTGAAATAATAGTAAAATGGCCACTGACATTTCAGGATTTCACATCATTGGGACATTATTCTATGAAATTATCTGACTGCATACCATAGAGCTTCTTTTTCTGTCTCTCCCCACTCTGTGATGTGATTCTCTAATAACAGAGTTTTCTAACAGTATTCTAAACATCTTACCAGCAGCTGGTAGGAAATTTTAGGTAACCTTAAAACCACTGGGTAATTATTATAGACATACCAGTCCAATCCAGTAAAGCTGGATTTAAATCCAAAACTGATTCTGGTATAGAAAACTGCTTCAGACACTAAAGAAACTGGTTCACATAACAGATTCCCACTCCAGCAAGTAAATATTGAGAAAATGCTCCTCAGAAGCCAAGGAAAAAAGGTGTTTCTCATTTGATGGGGCAAGTAATTTCCCAGGAGGATGAATGTTGCTATTCTTAAGGCCATGGGCATACAATGTGTACAGTCTGACAGCAGAGTGGGAGGTCAGGCAGCAGAGAATCATACTGGGATCTTGTTCTCTGGTGTGTGAGGCACACAATATCTGCAGGGAGCCACAGGCAAAAGCTGTGTCCTTTCTTAAAGATCAAACAGCCAGAGCCAAAAGAGCCAAAACCATCTGGTTCTTTCTCAGTGAATTCTGAGGTGAAACAGCACAGGGCTCTTCAACTCACACAAATGATGACAGCTGGCAAAGAAGTGTTTTGTACTTGCCTTTCATCTGTGGATGTGGAGTCGTTCTCTAGCAAGCTCTGTTTTCACCAAGGAATTGCATACTGACTTTTGCATACTGACTTTTGATTCATTTTTCTTTAAACACACTAATATTTTCTTCCTCACAACTGGCACTGGGCAGCTACGAGTTTGAGCTGACTGAGGTCTCAGAGGTGAAGAAATGAAGGCAACTCAAGCAGAGTCTTATCTATAACTGAGACAAATCGATAGCTGGCTGTCACCTTCTCTTTGCATACCAGAAAGAAAGAAATTTCATAATCTCAGGATGTTTTACCCCTTGCCAAGGCAGAGACAAATGGATCTTGATTTTACTGGCTTTCAAAGCACCATGGCTTGCCCTTCCCTATCACATCCCACACACTGTCTATGCCACACACAGCTATCAGCCTGAAGGAAAATGTGTGCCTCAGAGCCTGCCAAACTGCAGCAACTTCAATCCCCTCCCAGGCACCGTGCCCAGGGGAAGCTGTATGGGAATCCATGAGGATGAGAGGAGAGAAACTGCACATTGGATAAGGAAGGTGGGGACACAAATGCATAACTGAATTTCTGTGACTTTCTCTGCTGTGAAAAAGGATGATTTGAGGAGCAGCGCTCGCCGTAGGGGCTCCAGTGTATTTCCTAACGATTCACTGCTCAGAGACAGGGAGATTGAAGTGCCAATGAGAATTGGCAGTGCAAATGGTTCTCCAGGGAGCAAATGCTCATCCCTGCTTGCCACAGGGCAAGTGAGGGCAGAGAGACCAAACCCCCAGGGCAGCCTGACACAGATTCCCAGGAGAGTCCCCATGGCAGTGACTCAGCCTCCAGGTTCCCTCCCCAGAGCTTTCTGAAGAGAATCAAGGTGAACATGGCTCCAGGGGATGAAGGAACAGAGTCTGGTGCAGTTTTGCTTTTACTGAAATCAGTGAGGAAATTTCCATTCGTGTCCATGAAGTCAGGACTGTGTTTTGTGTTTGCAACCAAGAAAATGTCAATCAGCCTTCTCCATCCTTTCTCAGGCAGGTCAGGTCACTGTCTTGCCCTTTTGGCTTCAACACCAAAAATCAAAACTCCCTTTGGCCTCCTGGACTGAAAGGACGTAAGTGTTAGAACTGACTGTTGATTCCTTTCCTGGTTTTGGGGTTGTTTTCTACAAAAGATGAACAAAACTGTTAAGTCACTTTATAGTGAGCTCTTCTGTACTAATTTTACCAGTATAGGAAAAAAACCAAATATGTTTGTAAAAAAAATACTAAAAACCCTAATCAGTGAAAGTTTGGGTGGTGGAAGGATTCAGGGCAATAAAAAGATCCTTAAATACTGCTGATATTCTTGCAATAACAAATCACCTCTTGAATTTTGGTAGCGTTTGCAATCATTAGGCTTTTGCAATGAGCAGCTTGTGTCACTGGAAATCATTCATCCTCATTCAGTGACAAACTCTCTTCAAATTATTTTCTCAGATATTTTGCCCTTTATGAGCTGACAAAATGTTGATAATTCATGTTTCATTGCTGATCCTGAAGGGCAAATAACATAATTTATCCAAGGGTGCTCCTGATTTCTCATAGTTTGCCCTCCAAGCATACATTTTTCATCTCTGAGTTTTGAGTCCATTTATACTGTGCCTTTTAAGTAGGCAGACAGCAGAACACGTTTCATGGAAATAAATTAGCATTATTTATTGTCTCTGGGTCTATTTTACTAAGTAAGATTTCTATGAAAATGGAACATATTTGGCTACAGAAGAAAAACCCTCTGGGAATAAGGATTAAAGAGTGCTGAGTTCCAAACTTTCTTGTGCTCAGGAACTACAAGAAAACTCTAGAAACCTCACACATGATACACAACACTTTGCAGTGCGTGCCCAATCCCAAATGTAAGTTTTTATTCCTGTTCTATAACGCACCCTTGAGGCAGACATACACACATTCTCACAAGTGGTTTCTCTGATGAAAAAACATGCCATGCAACAAGACAGCAGTTATCAGACACAGTAAAAAAAATTACACAGGCTGAGTTCATAATCCCACAGGCTACCAACAGCAAGGATGATTTGTGTAGTTTAAAGTGTCCTACTTTCCAAATCTAATGCATTTTTTCTGTAAAATATGTTTAAAGGAAATGAGAAAATTCATGAGCAACAGTCCCAAATAAGACACTTTAGGTTCATCTATTACTTTTTCAGCAATTATTGTTGACACTGGTTTGCCTATAAACACTGCATTACATGTTAAATGTTCATTTCCTGCTTGGCACACACAGTTGGGCAGAGTTTTGGGAGTCATTAACCCACAGATTTATGAGTGTCTCAGGTGAGAGAAATGTCTTTGTTGAGAAACCCTGGACACACATAGCCAGACAAAAAACAGTGAAGGAAGTGAAAACTCATGAAATATGGTAGGGAGACTATGGGAGCAAGGGTGCCCATTAACTGATATATTTCTGTTCTGTGGCCCTGAGACATCCACATAAAGTACCACCTGGAAAAAGCTGCTTCAAGAGCCACAATTCCCCCCACTGTTGACCAATATTTTAGTAGAAATACACTCTGAGGCACTAAAATATTTCCAGTTCTCCCTTTTCCTTTTTTCTCTGTCTCAGTAGCTGCCTGGAGCAACCAGCTGTGGGAGGGGGAATTAGAAAAATGAGACAATGTGTATAATAGTATAAACTGGATTAGTCTCACTCTGTCAGTCATTCCTTGGGAAGTAAATGGAAAACCAAGTTACAGCCTCCCTTCATGAGCTACAGGGGATGCAGCAATGACCTAGTGGAGGTTTTTAAACAGAACATTTTAGGTACAGACTGCTAGCCAAAATCACCATTGACTTAGAAAAACACTAAGCTGTGTAGGAGAATTTTAGAGCCATCTGACTGTCATCAAAGCAGGTGAGTTTTACAACTGTTCTATAGAAAACAGCCTCAACCCTTTCTAGAAAACCCTTTCTGATTTTCAGTGTGGGAGTTCTGTCTTGGCTCCACAGATCAGACATGGCTGTTTTTCCTCCTGGAGTACAGTACAAATATGCTAACATTAAAAATAATGAACAAGGTAACAATCTAGAACTGACAGCACCCTTCGAATCAGTTGTCTTTGTTGATGACAATGTTTTGTATGATATTTTTTAAAAAGGTCTAGGGTTCACTATTAATGTTTTATTGCCACTTTCAATTTTTTTGGTCATTCTTTTCAAAAATTTTACATCGTTGTGAGTTTGGGTTGTTTTTTTTTTTTTAATGGAGACGTGGAAAGAATATTAATTACATTCTCTGTTTGAAGCCCATGTTCAGACCTTCACAAAGCCAACATTCTTGCTGTTTCTATAAAAAGAAGCATAATTGTGTACAGCCTTCAGTTAGCCTCTTTCCCTCCTATTTAACAGATGACCTGAATAAGCCTAATTTCTTTTGTGTCTTTTATTGCCTGTAATAGATACAATTAACAATTATGGGGAATTTACAGTAACACAAGGGCATGACTGTAAAGGAACAGCAGTGGTGGTTGGGTCATATAAATTCTTTCTGTGCCTCTGAAACTTTATTTTTCTTTCTTTTTTTTTTTTTTTTTTTTTTCTTTTTTAAATGAGAGTGGAAACATGATGAGCTTGGGGAATAGTGTTATGAGAGTAGGATAGGCAGGGTCATCCTGCACCCCTGACTGACTGGCAGGTGTTGAAGTAACAGGAAGTTTTTATGCAAAGCACCAACATGGGTTTGTGGATGTCTGTGCAATATGGTGGGGTATAATGAAAGGAGGCCCAAAGGTATTTGTTTGAATATTTAACTATCAGATGAGAGAAACAAAATATTAAATAGCCTGTGTTTTCAGTGCTCAGCAGCAGAGCATGTAAATACAATCAGGAGTCTTTTTGGCTAACAAGCTTTGAAAGATTTTGAAGACAAAGTGAATATGGTGAAAAAAGTTTTCATGTATGTCAGCCCAGGATCTCAGTGAACCTGGAACCTGTTCTACCTTTCTGCTGTTGGAACAAATCAGAGTGATCTCTGATCACTGGTGCAGTTCTGGAGTGCTCCCACAGTTCCTTGCCTGGACAGAAACTGTGCTACAGAAGTCACAGCAAGAAGGGAGAGCAAGCAAAGCCACCTGTGAAGGCTTCATGCTGCTACTGAATGTCATGATGGGAATCTCCAGCTCCTTTAGGACTGAGCTGTAACAGGGCTCCTTCCCCTATTTTCCACTCCATATTCCAGAACAGACAAAAAGGTGGATCTTTGCAATGGAGGACTGTGGCAGCTCACCTCCAATGCTGAGTTACCTTGCAAATGAAAACAATAAACAAGTTTCATGGTGCACTAAGTTGCATCAAAACATAACCTTTGCAGTTTTCTGGTATTTCTGCTTCCTTATGCTGACTCAAGCTGGAGGATTCACGGTGAATTTTGCATTTAGCTCCAGCTCTCAGACAAAGTGCAAGAGGACAGGAAAGCTCAGCAGAAATGTATCTGAGGAGTGCAGTGTCCAAAAGGACAGTGAAAAACTGCTTTGTTTCTCTGTGGCTGTTTGCCTGGTGTGCGTGCAGTTATTTAATCAGGGCATTATGAGCCTCTGCCAAGACAGATGATTCTAAATGAAGCTGTGCACCCAGTAAAAAGGACTGACCAAAGTGCTCGAGTGCTCTGCCTCAGAGCAGGCTGCCCAAGACTGTGTTGTAAAAATCATTGACTGGGAAGGCTGTAACCATGTTATTATTATACAAGCCTGACATTTCACAAGCTTGTCCTTTACATGCATGCACTAGAAAACAGATGAGTTGCCCTGTACATAGTAAACCACCATTTTTAGTGTTCTCTAGTCCTTGGAAATTCCCCCCTGTGTGTGAAGAGAAAGGCTTCAGGGATTTGTTAAAGAGACATCTTTAAACAATCTGCTTCACATTTCACTTGCACAGCCACGGGAGATCCTGACACAGTCAGGGCATCAAATCCTCAGCTACTCTGAACCAGCTTAACTCCACTGATAACCTGGCTGAGAGAGGCCATCGTAGGGCAGAAATATGCGTGATGTGCATTCCATTGCTGTGAAGTAACTCAGCCTCGTTTATAACCAATACCCAGCAATGCTTTCAGCACCATGGACAGGGAAGTCAGCACCGAGCTCCGTTTCCATCTGACAAATTGAAGAGAAACGACCTGACTTCCATGACGCTCAAAGGACATAATCGGGATGTACATTCTCTTGTGATAAGACTGCCCTCACATCACCAGGCACTGACAGGGAGCAGCACTCTGTTGTGCAGTGCTGTACAGATACACGAGTTCTGCCTCCAAAGACACCCTGATTTAATACAACAAATCCTCAGAGTAAAATGGGGAAATTCATATGCAGTAATAAACTTCCGATTTTGTTAATACTCTTACTGAGCACTTCATATTTCAAACAATATGCAAATACCAAAGGCTAATTATTAACATCAGTAAAAAGAGGATGACAGTTTTTCAGCTCCTTCACAGACAGTCTGGCGACCGCTGTCATCATGCCATGCAATTTAGGATGACTGTAAGGAAGCATTACAGTAAATAGTAAGATCTATTTATTTTAAATCAATGCAAAAGTGTGACCAGAAGTCAGTGTTGGTATTTAAATGGGAAAGATAGGCAGGAATCATTTAAACCTGCTACTATAAATAGCATTTTCCACAGTATTTAAAGAAAGCTGAAGCCTAAGTTCAAACAAAAGAAATCAATTATTCAAATACATAATATAATAATTTTTGACTTTTCAAAGAACATATCATTGACCTCTAGATTAATTCCTATCTAAATTGTTATACACAGATAAATATTCTCATTAAACAGAAAGAAGTATGTAGAAGGGGAGCTCAGAGCAGAGGCAGGGTGCACACCTGGACATTGGGTCCTAGTCCTGCCAACAGCCCACTCTGGTGCTGGGTATCGAGCTGTGATTTGGGTGGCAGTTCAATGCTGAGCACATATTTTTGAGCAGACCAGATCTCCCTCTCAGCCTGCACACTGCTCTTTGCCCAACAGACCACCTTTTGTCCAAAGCTTGCAAAACATAACCTTTCCTGGCACCTCAGGATACCAGTTTTTATTATTATTGTTGTTACTACAAGTGCTGCACTGCACACAGCTCCCGAGTGCTGGAACAAAACCAGACACAGTTATGAGAACAAGAAAGCATGTCTGTATCATGCCAGAGAACCTGCAAAACTGTTGCATGTGTCTGACTCAACCAACTCAGTCAACAGAGATTTCAGTCTTCGATTCCATTTTAGAAAGTGTGGAGTTTCTCAGCCCTGAATCTGTGCCAGGCACTGCAACAAAACCAACCCTGCAACTGAAGCACCAGTCGGAGAATTACAGCCTGTCATCAGCATATGGTAGACAATAACACAGCCATGAGGAACTGAAGCTAGAGGTGAAGTATCATTCCAGAGCACAGCACTCTCTGAAAAGTAAACATAGCAGATGCACTGGCTCAAATCTGCTACCAAGGTGCTGCAAAGCCATCCCACGTTTAAAAGCATCCAGGTGAGACTTCACCATGCACATCAAAAGATGGATGGGGAACCAAGGATATCAGCAACCCCAGTCCCAGCCAAGTTGAAGGTGCCACAACAGATAGCACACAAAGCTTCTATTTCTGTGGCCAAGTCAAACACTTGATGAAACTTAGAAAATATTTTTCTTGATACTGCCTAGTACAGTTTTAGTGACTAGCTTTTCAAGATCTCTTGCCTCAGTGGTTACCTGAAAAATTAAGGGGTTTGCAGGCTTATTAGGTTGTAAAGGAGACAGTTCTGCCAGCACAAGAATAATAGCTGGTATCTTAGAGACGACAAGGTCCCACGGAAAACATGAATTGGCAGTGATGTATCTTTTTAACTACTCTTTCCATCGGCACTTTGGACAGCTTATGTCAATTGCTGCTTCCTGGAAAATTATGATTTCAAGAAAGCTCTCCCAGCACAGAACATTTGTTGAGCTCATCAGTACAGTGCAACGACTGAAGGTGTGAATTAAGCGCTGTACTGCTGCACCCTCTGCCTGAGATAACGAGGGGATAAAGTGGTCATCATCTGTGCTTCCCAAATGTGAAACACGTTAAAGACGACCCATGTTTATGAAAATCTCTGTATTAAATCCCACCTACTAAACAACGGGGGAGAGCAAACGTCCCAGCGATCCTTCCTCGGCCACCGCTCACGGCTCGGCTTTGCGGAGCCCGTGCCGCAGGCACGGCTGGAGCTGCCCTGTGCCCGGCACACACCAGCTGTCCGTCCCCCGACACAGCCCCCTCGCAAAGCACCGGCCTCAGAGGGCAAAATGGTCACACAAACCCTCCTCCCCGAGAAGCCCGAGGTGGCCTCGCCCTGCTACCAGGACCCGGGACCGCCCGGCCCCGCCGCAGCCGGGGATCCCCGGCCGGCCGGACCCGCACCCGCGGCCCCCACTCACTTCTGCCCAGCGCCTCCGCCTTCCACTCCGTCTCCTCCACTGCCCCGTAGCGCCGCATGGGTCTGTCGGCCTCGGCGCTGGCCGAGATGGACCTGCGGAGCTCCATGGCTCCGCTCAGCCCATGCAGC
>JANPWX010000244.1:356020-369101 GCA_024734555.1 Trochalopteron elliotii
CCCTGCCCTGCCCACTCCTGCCCTGCCCACTCCTGCCCTGCCCACTCCTCCCCACTCCTGCCCTGCGCACTCCTGCCCTGCCCACTCCTGCCCACTCCTGCCCTGTCCACCCCTGCCCTGCCCACTCCTGCCCACTCCTGCCCTGTCCACCCCTGCCCTGCCCACTCCTGCCCTGCCCCGTCCTGCCCCGCCCTGCCCGGCCCTGTCCAGCTTTGCCCTGTCCAGCCCTGCTGAGCTCCCCTTGCCCGGCCACGCGGCCCGAGTAGAGGAGAGTTGGCAGATCCGCTCGCTGCCAGGGCACAGCAGGACTGTCCATCTTGTGGCCGGTGCAGCGCTGAGCACGTTCCTGACCTGAGCAGCTGGGGAATAATGGTAACATCCACAGACACTCATGGCTTTTGCAGACTAACACATCTTGGACTCCTGTGCATGCACCCTCTGGCTTTCTTCAATGTCCTGCACTGACTGGAATGACACTCATTCCAGAATCCAGAGGATAACATTCAGAATTGCCAGAAGCCAGAGGACAACATTCAAACAAGTGATGCGATTTTGTGTCTCTCATTTTTCATCAGCATGCAGCTTTGCTGCTTATGCAGCCTGCTGGGAATAAAGGAAATGACTTTGCAGGAAGCACAAGTGTGGTGATTATTATTGTTATTACTAAGTTTTTTCTTTTATTGTAGGGGAGGTTGTATGGATGAAATCCCTGAACAGCATTTTACAATTGGAGACCACCTTTCCTAGTGAGATCACATTGCACTTTGCTGTGAGTGGTATCATTTCTGACATGAAGACAATGAAGCAGGAGTTAGGCAGGCTGTCCAGTGCCTCACAGCAAATCAGGGGTTTAGCACTTTTTGCCTCATTTATAAAGAATCATGGGTTACTCTGGGTGAATACTGGGAAAGCTCATTTGTTTGTCACCTATTTTTGCCTGCAAAGTCTTGTCCTTAATCATCAACACTTCAAAAATACCACCTCTGGATTCAGATTACTAATTGGACTGGCACACATTGATGCTGTTGTGTGATCAATTTGGTTTGAGGAGTGCTTCACATGCCGGAGGCGAGAAAACCTCCACAATAGCTTTTTAAATTGTAACTGAAAATTTGTCTACTTGTCTTCCTGAGAACTAGAATTAGCCAAGAAGATGAACTGGACAGTTTTAGGACATCTTGAGGGCACTGTGATTTTTCTCTGTCAGCTGTGCTCCCCAGAGATGTGCCATGAATTGAGCACCAGCCGTGCTGGAGCAGCTCTTGTCGGCTGTGCAGTGCCTCATCCTGGCTGGCTTTGGCCTTTTAGAGACAGAGCCCAAACAGAGCTGTGAGTCAAGCAGGAAAGCTGCTGGCAGGACTCTGCACAGCTGATTTTGGGTGTCAGTGCAGCTGCCTGCTGGGGTGGGCTGGACTGACTCACTGGTAGAAATGAGGAAAACAAGTGTGGGAGGAATAAAAGTCCATCTGGGATCTGGATGAGAGTGGGACTAAGGGAAACAGGCTGATAGGGGAGAAGGGCCAGTTTTCAGTGGATCTGAGCACTATTTAATTTCAAACCATCCTGTCAAGTTTTTTAGGTAGTTACAACCCAACTGCATTGTTTAGGAGATGGGGGAGTTATCCTAGAAATAGTTGAATATTTAAAGCTCTGCTTTTGTTAGTATGGCTGAAAAACACCCACTAGCCAGAAATTTGGGTGCAAAGAATTTACTTACATAAAGCAAAGAATATATAAAGTGATTTATTGTAATTAGGAAATTTTCACCTGCCCATTTTGAAAAGTTACAACATCCAGTAAGGTTCCATTTCTACAGAGTGCTGCACATAAGAATGGGTTTGTGGAAGCCACCCCGTTGAGGTAATTTGCACAAAAGTTTTTGCAAGAGCAGGGCCCAAGTATGTATCAATTATTTGCTAATGTAATATCAGCATTATTGTTACTGTGACTCTGGAGCATTGCTGCTGCTGCATTTGCCAGTGAAATTAAATTCCTCTCCTACTGATGATGTCTTTCGGTGGACCCAGCAATACAAATTATAAATGCATTCCTTTACTCATGAAGGCTGGTTTTCTTCTGCTGAAAGCACCGTTAATGCAGAAAATACAAAAATTCAGGTCTCTTCTCACTGCTCATAACATAATGCCTGGTAGAGAAACAGAGTTGCACTTTGCTCTTGCAGTCATTTTCCCTGACGGCTTCAGTTCCCATTTCTCACTAAATCCTGCCACCAGGAGCTATAGCTGGGCAGGAACAGCTGGCAAATCCACTCTCTTATCTCTTGCTCTCTGGCCTCTGTCAGACATCACAGATGCCCCATGGCAGACATGACTTACTTAGATTTATCTCAGCTATTTTTTTGTATAGAAGGTCAGAATACACAGCACAAATTTGGGAGATGCAACTGCAAAGAGACAGGGCATAAATGTCTGCTAGAAAGAATGGAAAAAATCCACACACTTCAAAAGCTGCAGTTCTGACCAAAACATTTTCTGATTTCAGAAACATACTTTGCTAACCTCTTTCCTTTCCCATTTTACTTTTGTCTTAGTGAATTCTTTCTACGTTCACTGTCTTTTAAGGGACAAATTTCGCAGAAAATCTGCTATAGCACCTGTCAGACACATTACTAATACCATGGGTAGTGAAGTTTCCTATGTAAGAGTCTTATTTTTGGCATTTGGAGCCAAGTCCAGTGGTATGACTGGAGTGACTGTGGTGCAGGTGAGTCACTCTGCAGGTGTCTTTTGCATCAGTGATGGGTGTCCATAGCTACAAAGGAAAAACAGATGTTTGAGTTCAGTAAATGTAGGTGTTGAGATAAATTGGTCTGGGCTATTTTAGACTTGCAAACACAGCAGGCAACAAGTAATATTTCAGTGTGTATGTGGGCATGTCAATTTTGAAGTAATAAACATCCTGTGTAAATTTTGCAGACACAGCAGCACACAGCTCCAGGCACAGCTCTCTCAGGTGCTGAGCCTTTCTTCATTTCACATAGTCCCAAAGGTAAAGGGGACTTTCTGTAAGCTTCCATTTTACCTGCCCAAGCTGGTATCTTAGAGAGAGAACTCAAAACTGCCTGCAAACTGTGAGGCACCCAAAGAGACTGTGCCAGTGCCTTGCTGATGCACATCCCTGTGCAGTGTCCATGCTCCATTACCCCTGCATCCTAACAGGCAAGTTCACTGCTGTGGGCCATTTCACTACTCCCCTCATTGGAACTGGAAGCTATAAAGTCACTGCCCTGACTTCTGAAAGGGATTCTTTACGATGTGAATTTCTCTCAATATTTGTACCTGTGTTCCATTGGATTTTTTGCCAATTTCTGCCCCAAAACAGTAAGCAAAACACTGTATGGGTAATTCCCATGATGTATCAGGTGTAGTTATGAACACATAATAATTCCTTACTGTATGATGAGCATTTTGAACTAGATGTAGAACTAATACAAAACCCTTCAGTGTCATTGGCATGTCATGGCTAATCAGCTGCACTTAACAGTCTTGTTACATTTTGGATGTAAAAGTATGTGATGCATGAAATGGGAGCAGCTGAACACCCTCAGTAGGTAAGTAAAGGTGGTTTTTAATTCCCAGAGAGGTGTAAGCAATGGCAAAACAAGAATACCACAGGGCACCAGTCTCTCACAGGTAGATTTCTCCAGGCCAGGCCAGGCCAGAACAAGAAAAAAACAAACAACTAGAGCTGGAAAGAGGAATCATCAAAACTTGTATTTTCTTTCCCAAATATTTGAGCAATGAGAGGAAATCTGCTATCCTGGCAAATCAAAGAAAGAGAAATGAGGGTTTGCTCTTATGTACGCACACACTAAGTGCACAGGTTAGTTACAGTAAGTACTAATTCCAGAGAAGGGTTTTAACTTAAATTACTCTGCCACCAAGTTACACCCTGTGGAAGGACACACAATTCAGAATGAAGCTGACACTTCCTCCACAGATAAAGGATCTCATGTGGTGCAGAACTTTGTGTGCATGGTTTGAGCCCATATGGGCCAAACCCTGCATTTATCACAGCCATCTGGGTGCTGTTGCATTTTGGTTCTGTTGTAACTGGATAAAGCACAGTGACAGAAACGGGAACAGCTCTCATTCCCAGTCAGTTCCCATTGTCCCAATGTCTCTGGTGACTGAACTAACTGCTGGCCTACATATCCATGTTGCCTCTTGGTCTCTCTGATTCTGTCAGACTTGAGGGTGTAAAATGGAAAGGGTGACTTATCAATATCCCAGTTTTGAGGTCTTCTGGCAGAGGGGAGCATTAACATAGGTGTCCCCTGTCCCATCACTTATACAACCCCCAAGTGTGTGCACACTCCCCTGCTGTCATTTTCCTCTATTGTTTTACAGCCCCACTTCAGGACTGGTTTTCCCTGAACACAGCAAACAAAACCACCCATCCTTCAGTTTCTGAAGTTCTCTCAGGTAGCTGCTGCTACAGCAGAGCTGTCCTTGACAATGTCTTTTCTGACCATACTTCACACCTCATTAGGCTTTTCCAGGCCCAAGATTTCTTCCAGCACAAAAAGGTGTAATTGCTACTAGTGTTGCATAGCAGGGAATGATACATTCTGCTGTATTCTTTGCGCTGAATTGTTTTTCTATGTGGATACAAGGTGCAAGATTTTTAGGCACTGCCACAATAAATGAATAAACTGCAAAAAAAAAAAAAAGGGAAGGCAGTGTTTATTGGGGTGGGGAAAGTATATGCAACGCACACAGATGTGTAATCTGCATTCTTTGTTCTTGTTTAAAATGGGTTACAGTAATTTCAGACGTTGTGGACTAGCAAGTGCAAGTGAATTCTTAGTGCAACTTGGACATTAAGAGAGGACAGTCCTTGGCTGTTTAAAAATGGGAATATTAGGCAGAGATAGAAAAAATATTATCTGAGGCATATGTGAAAGTCACTGGGATCAATATAGCATTACTCTCTACATTTCAAAGTAGAGGTTGCACAGCAAAAAAGGGTTTGCAAATGAGCTTCAAGAATGATATAGCAAAGGGCTAACAGAGCTAAACCTATTCCAGTTTATCCAAGAAATAAACAAAAACTCTGCTTACCACATGCACACAGAAAGCTTTGCCTGCTGTACCAAGTCTTTAAATCTTGTCAGAAAGGGAGTAACATTTTATTAGAATGTTAAGGCTAGATTGATGTGGGTAGGAAATAAAATTTCATAAGAACACATAAATAATTTCTTTGAGACACAGAAGATCCGCAGTTACTTCAAGTGTTTGGATAAGTTCCTAGAAGATGGCATTGGACTCGACAGCACTGGTTTGATTCAGGAAGAATTCTTTGCTTTGCACTACCCAAGGATTCAGCCTGAGAGATCCTTTTTCCCCCCGTTGGCCCTGAAGTGTATGAAACTGAATTTTTCAACTTGAAATCCTTCCATAAAGCTTCCTCCTCATTCTAAATATACCAGAAGTTACAGCAGGGAATGGAGGTGGTGTCTCTCTTCCAGTTGTGGAATATATTGCTCCCTTCAGCCTCAAATCTTCTGGACCATCTCCTTCCCAAGAGCATCCTACACAAACTTGACTGAGTGAAGTCCTTCAGTAAGGACTCCATTTCTAACCTTTGTTCTCTAAAAAAGTTGTTTATATCTTCTTCCTACCTGAATTCCTCCATTCCTTCTGCAAATATATTAATTATCTAAAGAAATAATTATATCAAAATTTTGCATCTTTTTAATAAAAGTCCACTGGCTTCAGCATAAGACTTTGAAGATGAGAGTTCTGTTCTGAATTTATTCTGAAATGGCAGATGACTTAATGTATATAACTAAGCTCTAAAGGGAGTGAATAATCCCTGCTTAGTTTTTACTCTGTTGCTGTGTTAAGGTCTGTGACATCAAATTGAGTTTTTGTTGCATGTGGTCCATGAAGATCCCATGAGAATTTTATATATGATCTGGCTTTGTTTATACACACACGAGTTAAAGATAGACAGAGCCAAAGAGCAGCACTTAATGTTTATTAAGCCTTTGCAAAAACATAGACAATTTCAGTCAACTTGAAATTCATTATTTTAGTAAAATTCAAGTATTTCTTGCACATCTCACTGGATTGGCACTAGCAGTAGTGGCAGCAGCACAAGCAGGAAGCACTGGCACTTACAGCAGAGAACTGGAAGGCTGAAGCTGCATAGATTTCAAAGGTTGTTCTATAAAGAGAACTCAACATATCAGATATGGTAACAGACTAGAGGCAGTTTCACCTTTGCTGCAGCAGGAACTGGTTATTTTATGCTGTGTTACTGGGTGGGTGCTTCTGGTGTGAAAAAGACAGAGGCCTTCTGGTGAATTTTCCAAGAAGGATGTATTTAGCACACTAGTAAGCACAGAAGGTTCATTTACATAAAAGATTTGCAGTAGAAAAATAAAATTGGAAATTCTCATTTTATCAAATTCAGACTCTACATCTCCACAGCCATCCAGAATAACATGGAGCTGGAACTGATATAAATGTCTGCTCATCACATTTGCTCTTAGAGAGGGTCCATGACATAAAAATATCACCTGACTGCAGGCCTAAGAGCTGCTGGCAGTGTGTTGCTCCTTCCTGAGCACTTATGTGATGTATAGTTCCGTTCATCCTGCTGGTTGTGAGAATCTCCATGTTCAGCTGGCAGTAAGATCAGTGCAATTCCTGGAAACAGTCACAAAGCCCTTATGACTGTTTTTGAAAGGGTGGCAGAGAGACACCAGGATAAATCTTGCCCATTTTTTTCTTATTTCTTTTTTTATTCCCCCAGGAAATTACTGAGTTGCTAGAAGAAGCAAACAAAAGTTTACATATGTGTCAAATAGGGTTGGACTAGATGACCTGGGATGGGCATACAGATGTCCTTTCCAACCTCAACCATTCTGTTATTCTGTGAAATTAATCTTCTAAGCCAAAAAGGTATCAAAAACTAATGAAGGCTCTAACAACTAAGGGATTAAGTCCTCAGACTAAACTGTCAGAGGAAGAAAATCTTTAGAAGGTCCATTAATTTATGCATACTGAGAAATCATCCCCATGCAGCTTCATTATTTTGCATTATCTGGGTCTGAAATGATTGTCAGACCAATCACTGCTCATAATTAAAAGGGGAAAACCACAAATTTTTTATGTGAAAAGGGATTTGTGTTACTTAGCTGTCAAGTGCCTTAACAAGAAAAACAGAGAAAGTGAAAGGATTATGCAGGATCTAAAGTCTACTGAAATATAAGAGCCACAGGCTTCCATTACAGGAAAGAACTGTACTTCAAGTAATAAAAGATGGATAGAAATTCTGAACACCCCAGCCAGAGAAACCTGAAGACAAAAGAGGATTTAGCTCAAATTCCCAAGCAAAAAGTTGGCAGCACAAAAGCAAGAGCAATAAAGCACAGCTTGTATAAGCTTTTGAGCCATTTAAAATAAAATATGGATCTTGCATTTATTAGTTAGTCCTGATGAAGAAAGGCATCAGCATTATGCAGATCATGAGTTATAAATTCTTGATTCATCTGGGGATAAAATTTTACCAACTATACCCATGAAGAAAGATTTTTTGCTCTAAGTTACAGCAAAACATCACATACTCCTTACAGCAAACCAACAGAATTCCACTCTCCTTGTAATGACATTATTTTCCAGTTCCCTTCTCCAAGTGTATGTTATTAATCATTAAGCACGTAAGGCACAAGCAGAAATAAAAATAAATAAGATCTGTAGAAAAAAGTCAAATACTTAATTAGCACACCTTACCTGAATCTTTTAGCTCTTACTAAATAGAACAGACTTTAGAATACCAGTCTGATCCCAAAAATATCAACAGAAAGAAAGCACTACTGAAATTGCTTCTTTATCCTGAGGACTTTACACACAAGGACAGTTTAACAGCTATAGCTGTCTGAAGCATCTGCTCACTCATTTTTTAAACAGACAGACAAAATGCACTTATTTCCTCTGGGTATTTCTATTGCTCCTGGGATGTCCAGCATCAGGACTGCTCAATTCACACTTTGTGATTCATGCAGCAACATCCAGCAGGGGAATTCAGCTCACCAAATATAAGCATCTACAAAGAAACTATTGACACAGCTGCCAGTCATCTGAGCCTCCATGTCACAGCTGGAGAGAAATGGGCCCTTACAGTGCACATTTCAACATACAGAGCCTAAACCAATTAGCCAAGCTGGAGACGTCCTTGCCAAAGGTGTCAAAAGTCAATTAAAATTAATTCCACCTTGAGGCTGTAGGCAGGTGTGCTCTTCCACATCTGCCTGTGCAGCTGAAGATGGAATTGCAGTGATTTGTCCATCCTGAGAGGGAAGGCACCTCCTCCACCTGCCTGCCAGCAGAACAGGCTGGGGAAGCAGCCCCTGCCTTCTACCCTCCTCCCACTGCTGCAGTCCTCTGGTCAAAGCCACATGGGCACTTTGCATCACTCTTGGCCACTGGCTTATGCCAAACAAGTTGATTTTACCTGAAATAGATTGGGCAGTGCTTGCCTGATCTCCTTTCCTTTCTCAGCTAAGCAGCATTAGGCTCCTACAGTGACAAATGATTGTTAGCAATATATTA
This sequence comes from Trochalopteron elliotii, assembly GCA_024734555.1. NCBI lineage: Eukaryota > Metazoa > Chordata > Aves > Passeriformes > Leiothrichidae > Trochalopteron > Trochalopteron elliotii. The sequence continues at coordinate 364,603 of JANPWX010000244.1, forward strand.
AGTAGTACAGCTGCTGGCCAAAAGAATGGATATTTATAGCCTAAGCAGGCTTTGGTACACTATTTAAACAAGACTGAGAAATTCAGACATTTCTCAAAGTTGTTCATTATTGTTGTAACAGAGGGATGTCTTCACTTTGGACTCAGATCCATTAAATCACATAGTCTTTCAAGCTTACAATTTAGTAACTTCAAGGCATAAAATCCCATTCTAATGTAGCAAGGACTCCTTTACTGCTCTGATTTGAACTTACTGCAATCACAGAAATTTGCACAGTTCCTGTTTTGAGATCCACATGCACATATAAAAAATACCCGTATCCAGACCCAGTCCTCAAGCTGACAAAGCAAATTCAGAATTAATTTTCACCCTCTCCTAGTCTCCTATGTATAATTACCCAGTGTCTTCTATGAATAGGAATGTTTAAAAGCCATCTGAGGAAAAAATGGAAGCTCCTGATATATATATAGCTGGATTCTGCCATTCGTGTTACCTTCCTTCCCATGTTCTTTTTCTTCAAAATTTTAATTACATCTTCAGCATGATGAATCAGCTGAAAAGAGTAGAGGAGTCAAGACTTCCATGTACCCTTTGGCCCTTGAGGAGCAAAGGAAGCAGTGGCTGTACACAGAACAAAAGCTCCCTGCAGTGCTTGGGGGGTTCCACCATAAAAGAGCTGCTTTAGACTGACCCCAAGGGTCAATGGGCAGCACCCACCCCAAAGGGTTCTGACCAAAGTCATCTTTATTCTCACAGGTAAGATAAAACAGGTACAAATATAGTCCAGGTTTGTGTATTCTATGAAATAATTAATTTCCCATATAAATGATCATGTAGAATAAAACAAGTTGGCCCCATAGAAAAGTGGGCTCTACAAACACAGCACTTTTGTTTCTTCTCAATGAAACAGACTCAATGCCACTTTTTAGATATGGAATCCATTAAATTTTGTTCTGCACAGTAATCTTGCATTGATAACAATTGTCAAGTCGACAACTGATGATTTAATGTTCTATTCCCCTTTTTTTAGCAATTACAAGTGGCTTGAAAATTAAATTACAGTTAATGTTTCTCCCCAGTGAGGCAGTCTGACATGATGTGCAAATGCTTACATTGCCCTGTAAGTCAGTTGTTCCCAGATGAGATGGGCTGACAGCATGAAAATAATTAAATGTCAATATACAACTGGCCTCTTTTATGAAAAATAAACAGGCACAAAGACAAACTGTTCCACTGCTTATACTAACCACCAAATGTTGAGATAACTGCTAATTTTAAACACAACAATGAGGCTGCAGTGTGATTTACTGACGTTCACAAATGCAGTTTAGCAATTTAGAATGTGTTCAGCACTAAAGTTCTTATTTGTCTGATGATTCTTCATCTGCATTGACCTTCTCTCCTTGGAGCCACAGAAATGCTGACTTTGCTGTGCCATCTCCACTCTGTTGGGAAAAGCAAATGAAGGAAGCCCAGACAAAGCCACAGAGCCCAGTGTAAGCTGTCCGCAGGTGAACTGGGATCAAAATGAAGTTTGACAGCTGTGTTGGAAGGGGAGAGAGCTCAGTTAGTGCTCCAGGCATTGTCACCCACCCAACCACTCCACTGCTTCCCCTGGGCTCAGACACAGCGTGGCTGCACAGGAGCAGGCTTTACAGCAGGGAGAGGCTCACAGAGTCACCCTGAGAACTCACCTGCACAAAAGGCCAGTACATCAGTCCTGTCTGAAAGGAAAACAAATCATTTGTTATTTGTATGGATTTCAACCACCAAGATCCATTTTTTCCACACTCAGTGATGACTGAAACGTATTTGAGTAAAGTTAATAAAAGCTATTCAATTACAAAAGGAGTTGCTTAACCTAGAAGTTGCCATATTAAACTTCTACTCATCTTCATGAGTCTCTGTGCTCTGAGTTTGTCAAACACATTATTCTAACTCATTTTAAATACAAAATACCCTAAGCACAGTTAAGTCTTCACAGACATCTGACACCAGACACAATAAACGCATTTACCAGATGGGTGAACAAATGTTTAAACATGTGAACATTTGTTTCAGCCATTAATGAAAAATACCACTGAACACTATTTATTTCACACTTGCAATGCTCCTTCTTACTCATGCACGTAAGACATATTTAGAAAAAATCAATGGATAATTTACTCATAGAACATAAGGCTGATAGAAACCTTATGTTTTGGTAGGCTATAGTGGGCATTGCTTTAAAATCATCTTCCATAGGAATAAAAAAATCCTTTTCCATCCTACCTATATAGTTCTACAATATGAAGAGAAATTCACATTGCAATCACATTTTCTCCTATAACTTTTTTCCTGCTAATCCATCATTCTTCTTGCATCTGAGAAACCTTAACATTCTCAGCTTGCTCAGCTCTGAGGTAGCATGGATAATTTTGTCTTGCGTGTGCAGAAATGCAAATCAAAGCCAGCTGTTTATAGCAAAGCCTTCTTAAAACAAGGGGTTTTTTTTTTCTGAAAGCGAGAAGATTGTCACTGAAAATTACAGGCTAAAAATGATTCTCAAAGAAGGTGTCTCTGTAATTAATGATTTTAATATGTATGCATGTAAGTGTCGTCAGTAATATCACTAACTAAACACTGGTGCGTGGGTAGTTCTTAAGACAAAAGATAAAAAACCCCTGAATCACTGTGGTATTGTAGGGCTGTCATTCATACAGAGCTGGGTGCAAGTGTTATGTATATAAACACTGTACATTTCATTTTTTAAATGGCATCATTTCACCCCTCTACCAGCACTGCCTAACCCAAGCTGCCTTCACTTCACGTGACTGCTGGTACTTAAAGCTTCCTACACATGATCAAATTATGGAGAGAGAGAGAGAAAGAGAGAAGGAGAGAGAGAAAGAGAGAGAGAAAGAGAGAGAGAGAGAGAGAAAGAAAGAAAGAAAGAAAGAAAAGAAAGAAAGAGAGAAAGAGAGAAAGAGAGAAAGAGAGAAAGAGAGAAAGAGAGAAAGAGAGAAAGAAAGAAAGAAAGAAAGAAAGAAAAAAAGAAAGAAAGAAAGAAAGAAAGAAAGAAAGAAAGAAAGAAAGAAAGAAAGAAAGAAAGAAAGAAAGAAAGAAAGACTGATTTCAAATAGTTTATCCTTTTGTTGTTGTTGTTTACCTGTGAGATAAGCAAATTGCTTGCCTCACCTTATATGTATTCCAAAATTTCTTTTTACAGTCTGAAAAGATGTCCTCTTTCCTCTGAAGGATGCTCATACCTAGTGGTAAAATATTTACAACAATCAGAAAAAGTGCAAAAAATGAAATGTTCACATTTTCCAGTGACATCCCAGAACCTTCTCAAAATACATTATTATATCTTTGAAAGCAAAGCTGATACTGTCACAAAAATACCATTCTGCCTACCTGATAATGCTACATCAAATCTCCTCATCTATTGACTTGACTCCCAGCACTGACACCCAAGATCAGCTGGGATTTTCTAGGTGTACAGGTGTTGCAGCATCTCTTTCTCTGCCATACCATACACCAGTGGTGTAGTTGTGGAACAGAGAGGATGAAAGCACCTTCTGCACCCATGAGAGAGAGAATAAGGCATTTTGCACATAAGCAGAGGCTCCTTAGTCTGATTCTGGGATCTTTCTAGGTAGTCCCATGCCTTGGGGTTATCAGTATCTCTCAATGGATACATTCTTTTACTGTTACCCAGTTCAGGGGCTTTTACTATCCCTTTTCTGGTCCTTCATATCCTTCTGGTCCTTGGGCAATTCTTAAGTTTTGACATAGTTAAGATTTTGACAGGAAGTATCTGGTGTTTGACTTCTTTTTTACTTCATTTCTCTTCAACCACAAATTGAATGATTTCCCTGTTGGAGTGACAGAATGCAGATGTCCCAAGCCCAGACAAAAAGAGGACTGTCTTACTCTTCTACCACATCAAGTTTAAGTGAAATGAGAGCATTTAATTACATTAGTCTCCCCTATTAGTTTTCTTATTCCCTCATGTTTATTTCTGAAATAGACACTAGACTTCTTCGAAGTATCTTGTTACTTGTTAGCTATTGAGATTAGCCATAAGCAACATGCTTTACTTCTGTGGACTCTCACAGCAGAAGCTGGTTCGATAACTATGGCATTTCCTGCCATTTACGGCCGCGTTCTGGAAAATGAGAGAGCTGCTGCTGAGAACCGAGCACAGCAATCCAAACAGCCACGGATGCTACAATCCCTGTAAGGCGCTTTGCATTCCTTGTTTCTAATTAAAAGCTACGGGCCCGACCGAGCTCAGGGCAGGCCTCCTTTGGTCCAGCACCCCTCGTGGAAAGCTCTGAAGTGCCCCAGGCGGTTCAGCATCCTCGGGGGGAGCTGCGGCGTCTGCAGAGCCCCGCGGCTGCGGCCTCCGCTCCGAGCGCCCGGGCAGCGGCGTTTTGGGGTGCGGGAGCCGCGCCGGGCGGGCAGGGGGTCCCCACGCACCCCGACCTCCGTGTAAAGAACCATCAGAACCCAGC
>JANPWX010000244.1:379078-400710 GCA_024734555.1 Trochalopteron elliotii
GCTTTTAACATCTGATGTCATTTCAGCAGGTGAATTTTATGTTAGTAGCAAACAACAGCAGCTCAGAGCCCTTTTTGTAATGTTTTGTAATCTCTAGTCCTCATTTACAACGGGTCTGTTTGAATATTGCATGTGATGCTAAGGAAGGTTCAAACAAGTAACTGCCTTCCAGCCACTGATCAGGTTTTATGACAGCACGAATTAAATTATGTGAGATAATCACAATCAGTAGATTAGTCCAGTCATTTACTCCCTTAAGGGCTTGCAGGAGAAAACTGATTTTTTTTTTTTCTGAACGTCTTTCTAGAGTTTCTTTGACATGGTGCAACTCTGGAAACCACTCAAAATGTATGGACATATTACCAAAGATCAGATTTATATTTTGCCTTTGGCTATATCTGTTTTCTTCTGAGTATTGAATGCTTGCAGTGTCTGTTGGGCTCTTCTAATCTGTGATGAGGTCTGGAACTCTTTGTATTTGTACTGCTTTGTCACTCAGTGCTTAATTAGGTTGTGGCCCTCATACCCAGTGATTGTACAAGTCAGTGTAAAAGTGTAAAAACCTATTTCTTGCTGAATGCTGGGAGTTCTCTTGGTAAAATATTACTCAGCACTTGCTCTGTTCTTTTGTTCTTCCCCCAAACATTTGTCACTGGCCCCTTCCAAAGCCAGGGACTAGAGAATTGTCAGTCCTGGTCTGATCACTGTGCCCATGCCCAACTACTGATTCTTTCAGCCACCTACCACTTGCTGCAATGTGAGTTAAATCTCAAAATATTTGGTTAAAAATAGTCTTTGAACATATGGTAACTTTCAACTTAATTATTTTTTTTCCTTTCTTGATCAGTCTTCCGGATGAAAGTAGTGTAAAATCCTCATGTAAACGAATCCCACTACCTTCTGTGATTAAACTTGTTTCTGTGTCTGTATCTGCCTGAGTGAATGCATTTGCCTGTGGGATTTTTTTCTTTCAACAACCCCCGTCCCCCAGCCTTAGCAGCAGCCTGCAGGGGTAACCACCAGAGTCTTTGCTGGGTGGGTGGTGGCTTGGTGTTGAATTTGTGGGGGTTCTGCAGGGGCAGGGAGAAGGGACTCTGTGATGGGGTCACTTGAGTATCTCGGGGGCTTTTGCCATCTAACATGGTGGGGCTTAGCAGTGGTGTTGTCTTCTACCCTCACACTGGGCTATATTTATTTCTCAAATATAGGTAAGTCAGGCTCTGCCAGATGACACCTTCCACATTGTCTGGAAGCTTCAAATGGCACCTAATCCTTAAAGGGATAAATGCTCCTGTCCAGGTGTCTTGTGTCAGTGTCACAAGCTTCTGTCAGGCCTCTTGGGTTAAAGTTGGTGAAAGAGACTTCTTCACACCCTCAGTAGTTCTTTGGGAAACACTCCGAGCTTGTCATCAGTGCAGGGCAAATAAGTTCCATGATTTTTAAACTTTTCCATCCTGGCAATATCTGTGGTTACCTGATTTCAGCAGTGAGATCAGGATTTTTGGCCTGTTCTGTGCAGCTGGAGGAAAATTGCTGCATGTCAGCCTGTCTTAGCTGCCTGCTGCAGGTTAGTTTCACTCCTTTGTCTACATAAAGGGAATTTCTCCAATTAGTTAAGATTAAAAACTGGTTTCAAGGTACAAAAAATAGGAAAAAGTAGATTTACAAGGGTATTTGGGTGAGGTGTTTTCTCCTCACTTTTGAAAACTACAGTTGTAAAAGTCTGCTGGGGAAATGGCAGGGAATGATGCCATTTTATTTCTTATCTCGGGCAGTCTCAAAGGATACTTTCTTGTTTTTCTAGGTCCAAGTGTTGAGTTTTTAACCCCTTCTAGGATTTATTAGATTATAGAGACTAGATTAAGAGAAATTGATTATGGTCTTTTCATGAAAGCTGCTGTCTTTTTCCTAAAAGATGGTGGACCCTACTCTGGCAGAGATGGGGAAGAATCTGAATGAAGCAATGAAGATGCTGGAAGACAATCAGAGGTGTGTGTAAAGGATAAAATAAAAACCAGCAGCTGTTTGTGCTAAGGGGAAGATTATTTGTGTCACTGGCATTAAGCAGAAAAACTCCTCGTGTTCTTGGTAGTTTAAGGTCACATTGTCATTCTGAAGCTTACACCTATACAAATCATCTTTGTTTCTCAAATGCTGGGATTTTTAAAGTAAATGTATACATATTTATATGTATATATACATGTTCTCTAATACCCGAAACAAGTCTGTTTCTCAAAGTTAGGATTTTTTTATTATTATTGCAGTGCAAGTGATTTTTGATTCCTGTATATATGAGATTCTTCTCTAAGCTTTCTGCTAAAGAACTGAAAACCCTAACAACTTGGGAGCCCTTTAATTCAGTCTGAACTAAACTTTTCTGTTGATCTCATCTAGTTCATTTGTGAACCTGTTGTCAGTGAAGTAGATACGTGTCAGTCTGTATTTCTGCAAGTCAAAGTCAATTACATATTTGATGTTCTCAAACACAAACTAAATACAGAGTTTACTCTGTGTCTTTAACCTAGGAAAGTGGAGGAGGAAAATGAAAAGAAATATGCACGGAAGGATATTCCTGGACCACTCCAAGGCAGGTAGGCAGCAGCAATTTTTAGATAATGCTCTTTTCAAAACCTTAAACTACACATAGCATGTTTGTCTTCTAAGCAACTTGCATTAATAGAAAAGGTAACATTTTCCAGGCACCATAATAAAATTTTTCCCATACTCACACAGGGGAAAAAAAGTAATACTGTAATCATACCAACTACTTTCATTCTCATGTAGAAAAGAGAAAAAAAGATTACTTGTCCTTGGCAACTGAAATTTTGAACTCTTGGATTCTGATGAAGTAGTGGTGCCTACAGCTGGGACTGACACTCAAAGTAAACATAAACTTCTATTGAATTAAAGTACCCAGGTTAAAAAAAATAACTGAGACTAATAAGGTAGAAAACAGTAAGAAAAACAAACAAAATAAAACCAAACCCAAACCCCAGAAACCTCCCACCTTTTCAGCAAAGCTGCCTTCAGAAATTAAACAGAGTACTTGTGCATAAGGCAGGTAGGACCATTGTACCTGATAATGAAGATTTAAATTGGTTGTGTTCTCTGTAGGAGATGATCCTGCAGGAGCTTAGGCTTGTACTTCAGAAAATATTGCAAAAGCTATTTAAGGCTCTGCTGTGCAGAAACTAACCCTGGTTTTGAGTGGAGACACAGAGTTGTCTTCCCTATGAATAAAAAGCAATTCCAGCTGTCAATGTAAGCTCTTGCACTACTGTAAATTTCAGATGGAGTTATGAAAGTTGAGGTGTTGTGGATCTTTTCCAGTTTTACCATGTCATGTGAGGAGTCTGACAGAGCTTGTGTCTGCCAGAAACTGGGATTTGTTTAAGAGATGTGCTGAGTTATGAGCTGAAGTTGGTTCATGTGGATCCTTAGCTACTGCTTTGGTTGGCTGTGTAGCAATAAGAATTCAATGTTGGCAAGTCAGGCTTTTCAGACCAGATTTTCAGGTATCAGTAGATTTATTTTGCTGAGTCTCCTACTAAAATCAAGTAGGGTTTTGAATTGATGGAGCATTCTCATCTTTGTGATCAGTTTTTCTGAGACCAAGGAACCATTTCTGTTGCTGTACTCAGCATTCAGTAAAAGTGGAGTGTCCCAGATGGCCCCTTTAGATGCTGGTATTTACCTGTCTGTGTCTCTTTAATGTGGTTTTGTTTCCCCTCCCAGTGGCCAGGATATGGTGAGCATCCTGCAGCTAGTTCAGAACCTAATGCATGGAGAGGAGGAGGAGGAGACTTCACAGTCCTACAGGTAAGGCCAGTATCAGTTACTGTATGTGGAAGACACCTGATTTTTTTATATTCTGATCACTATAGAACTTATCCACTTAATTTTAAGTTCTATATGTTTCAGTATCTATAATTTCTCTCTATATTTTAATATAGATACGTATATACGTAAGTATATAATATATATATTATGTATTTTAAAATGTAAACTATTGTGCAACCAGGTAACTTTTTAAAGGCACCTTACATTGTATACTGGAACAGAATAATGCATGAGGCTTGGCTCTCTGAAAATTACAAAGCTTCCATTACTAATTACTAAATTGAGTTATACAAGGGAATTGTTTCTCATGTGACAGCTCATTTTTTTCCCACTTTCTGAAAGTTGTTTTAAGCCAGCAAGTCTTAAAGGTTTAAATACCAATAGATTTTTATCAGGTATCTCTGTAGATTTTAAAATGAAAGGAAATAACATCTGTTTCCATTTTTCAGTAAAATGGAAATAGTACTAACTGATCTGCAGAGCATTATTGAAAACTTACATTCACAAAACATGTTCAACATGAAAAAAAACCCAAACCAAAACATTAAATTAAAAAAAAAAAACAACAAAAAAACCCCAACACACAAAGAAAAGCTGTGCCCCTAAAAATAGTAATGTAAGTGTCCTGAGTTTTCAGTGCACAGGAGAGAAGGGTATTGATGCACTTTCAAGTTCCAGTGCAGACAAGGTGCTTGGATCCAGCCCATGTATGCTGGGTCAAAAGCAGGAGCTGTTCCTGTGAGCAGCTGGGCCAAGTGAAGTGCTCTGTGTGCACTGACAGCTCAGGGTGTCATCCACAGTGGCAGGAGGGTGGCTGTGATATGCTGCACTTCTCTCTGCTGAATATTTCAATTGCAAGTCAACCAATTCTGCCAGTCTACATTAAAAATCCATAACCCCATCTCACTGTAATGCCCAGGACTTGGATTTTGATTGGCAGTTCCTCTGTTCTGGCTTTTGCAGACTTCAGAACCTTGGTGAGCAGGGTCACATGGCTCTACTGGGACATAGTCTGGCTGCTTATATATCTGTGCTGGACAGGGAAAGACTGAGAAAACTTACAACGAGGATCCTCTCTGACACCACTCTCTGGCTCTGCAGGCTTTTCAGGTGAGTCCCTGGGAATAACTTGTGTGACAAGGTAGTGATAATGGTTAGAAATGGATGTGACTTGACTGAGGATGTCAACAAAAGAAACCACTGTGCCACAAACTTAGAAATCCTTGGAAGGTCTGAAACACAACCTTTACTTGGCCTAAAGAATAACATGTTGCATTATCTTTACAATTAGCAGTCCAGAATTTAAATCTGTGTTAAAAGCAGAATGAAGCCTTTTGTGTGTTTCCTCCCACACTCTTAGTAAGCAAGGTTTTGAACTCTCTAAAGGCAATCTTAAAGGAACCCAGGTGTTTTTCTCTTTCTTACTCTGTCTCTGAGTCTAAATGAAAATCTATTCCAGGCTTCTCTCATTGTTAATCTCGGCCAGTCTCATAAAAGTTTTCTTTTGAGCTACTTTAACCTGGGAAAATTGAAGTTTTTTTATTGTCTTCTCCATCCTATGGCAAGCTTTTTTTGCTGGCTAGTGTTATTGTAGTCCCTAAACTGACTGTTGGTTTTGTTGCTCATATTTCCTTGGCTTTTCCTGCAGGTATGAGAATGGATCAGCCTATTATCACGAGGACGATCGGGAAGGTCTCCTGAAAATCTGTCGCCTTGTCATTCACACCCACTATGAGGATTATACCCTGGAGGGCTTTAACGTGCTCTACACCAAGCAGCCTGTCATATACATCAGCTCTGCAGCCAGAACAGGCCTGGGCCAGGCTCTCTGCAACCAGGTAAAGTCACTCATGGGGCTTTTAGCTGCAATTAGAACCTGCCTGGCTTCATATTGCCTGCAGAGCTTTGGGGATTTTGACAACTTCTTTTTCCTCATGGTGGAAATAACAGCAAAGGAAGCAGAGTCCATACTGGGCATAACCTCAGCTGTAGTGGACTATATATTTAAAATAAAACCATTTGTCTGGGAAAAATACTCTGAGTTTTTTTACAGCCTGTGTTTTGCAGCTTTGATACAGCGGGAGGAAGAGAAATTTTTTGAATATTTCCAGTGAAAGGATCCTGCGTGCTAACTTTTTAAAAGATGAGTGATTGTTTTTAGGTTGCATTGTGCTTTACATAAACTGTTGGACATGTGAAATAGACCTGAGCCCAAACATACATAATTTGTCCTGTGCTTTTTGCTTATTAATTCGATTATAAGTTTTAGCAGAAGACTTACTCTATAATGTAATATTAAGGTTTCTCTTGTCACACTGGTTTTTGTGTCACTCTGTATTTGTGAACACGTGAAAAGAGGATTTCTCAGCTGAAATTCCATCATTTCTATTGCAGTTAGGGCTGCCCCTCTCCTGCGTGTGCCGTGTGCCTTGTAACACTATGTTTGGATCTCAGCACCAAATGGTAAGTTTGTCTCCCCTAAGAGCTCCTTCTGTGCTTTGGTTGGTTTTTAAGCCTCATTAAATGAATATCAAGTATGCTGTTAGGAAAAGCTGTTAATACATTTACTTTTTCAACCTCTAAGTTTCTGTGTTAAAGCTGTGTGACTCATAGATGGAAATTTTTTAAAAGCAGTTCATATCTTGGTCTTGTCATTTGCAAAATATTTTAATAGCTTTTGAGTAAAGGGCTTTCTAGTGCAAGATTTCTAGAATAAGAGTAGCTGGAGTACTTTGACAAACTGCGTGGTGTATTTGTGTTTTATTTTTCACAAATGCTTTATTTGGTCTTCAGATTACTTTACCTTTGAGAAGAAGAAAGTGCAAGCCAAAACCAAAGACACTGAGAATGTTTCCTTTCAGAACTTCAGAATGCTGTTAATTTTCAATCTTAATGCATTTTCCCAGTTCAGCAGAAACAATTCAGTGTTTGACAAACACGTTGTTTTCTTACTGATACCAGGATGTTGCTTTGTTGGACAGACTGATTAAAGATGATGTTGAGTTTGGAAAACTGCCTTTGTTGCTTGTTGCCAATGCTGGTAAGTGCTGTGGACAAACAATCACAAAACCCCCCATGTTATTTCATGAATAAATATACAATTTAAAAAATATATATTTTCCTAAATATCTCAGTGATTGCATATCAAGAAATATCTTAATGAGTACGCAGTAATTATCTCTCCAAAGGAGATTTTATTTAACTGATTTAAATTTGGATTGTGCTGTTACAGTTCTGCATATGTCAGTTGATGTATTAAGATGACTGTAACTTACTTTAGTGAGTGCAGATCTCTTGTTAAAAATCAGTTTCACGTTAACACTTCAGAATTTTTTGATGGATATGCCATCAACTTTAGCTTGAAAAATTATATTTTTCTTCTAGTTAATTAAACACATGTACAAAATTTGCTTTAAGTATGACTGAGGGAGGTGACTGTTACTTGCTTGGGACCTGGAAAGTGACGTGAGATATTGATCAGTACAAGATTTCATTTGTTGGAGCCTCAGTGAGGCTGATCTTGTTGTGCCTTTTCCCTGTTCAATGCAGGGACTCCAGGGGCTGGGCACACGGACAAGCTGGGCCGGCTGAAGGAGCTCTGTGAGCAGTACAAGATGTGGCTCCATGTGGAAGGGTAGGAGCTGGAGACTTCTTTCTGTGTAACTGCATTCATCAAAAAGTCTGGCTAATACACAGCATCTAATTTGAGAGCTCACAGAGAACCATAGGGCCAACTTTAGTTTTGTCATAGTCAGCGTTTTATACAGTTGTAGTTTTGTTACTGTGAGATAGAAATTGATTTACATACACAGGAAGAATTAATTGGAGAGGTAATTGCAGCACAGATTAGTGATCACGTCTATTCAGATGGTAATCTTATCTGCCCTTGCTTTGAAGAGCTTGAAATATGAATAAAAAGACCTTCTAGGCCAGGGAGGCCTAAAAAGACCTTCTGAGTCAGGGAGGACATTGTACAGTGGTTATTGAGGATGAAATGACACTTCAGTCAGGTTGTCAAGAAGGCTGCAGCAAGAGCAGTGTGCAACACAACTGGGAGGGGGATTAAACCAAGAGACAAAGAAGTTCCAAGAACTTGGACAATGTCAGTGAAGATTCCAGTGTTCTAAGATTATATTTTTTGAAGCTGAAATGAAGACTGTTTCTCGTGGTATTTTGTAGAATAGCTGTATTTGCATACTATTTATTTCTGATACCAAATTGTTGCCAAATTATGGATACAACCTTGGGTGATGATGTCACCAAATACTGGCCTGAAAATTTTTAGAACTAAGTAGATTTTTACTTTTGAGTTTTCAGTCTCGGAATACCAAGTAGCAACATCTTCTGCATTGTTAATGAAAAATATATGAACAAAAATGACTTCCCTTTACACATCAATATGAAATATTTAAAATGCAGATTAAAATGCTGTCTCTTAATACATATTTAATATATGCTAAACCCACTTTTTTTTTTTCCAGCGTGAATCTGGCAACTTTGGCTTTGGGTTATGTCTCCTCTTCTGTGCTGGTATGTTTCACTAAATCTAGAAACTTTAAAACATGCTTGTGTAAGGTTAATCAAAATATATATGGCTTATGTTGTGCTTATTGTAATAAACTTCAGGCTGCTACAAAATGTGACAGCATGACCCTGACTCTGGGCTCCTGGCTGGGGCTCCCTGCAGTGCCTGCAGTGACACTCTACAGACACGAGGATCCATCCTTGGTATGTTCAGCTTCTCACTCACCATTCTCAACACCCTGGGATTTTCAGTGTGGTCACAGTGTGCTGCCATGTTCTTCAGAAGCATCTAAATGATCATTTCCAAAGCTGACAAAAGTGGCAGCATTGAAGAGAGGTTAACAGTGGTTGGTTTGTTTCCCCCTCAGTCCTTGGCGGCGGGGCTGACGTCGAGCCAGCCCGTGGAGAAGCTCCGTGCCCTGCCCCTGTGGCTCTCCTTGCAGTACCTGGGCCACGATGGCATCGTGGAGAGGATAAAACATGCCTCACAACTGGTGAGCAGCAGCTCAGCTGTGACTTGTGACAGCTCTTGACAGATCTTTCTGGTTATTGTGGTGTGTTGTAGAAGACTCAGCTAAAATACTGCAGTTGTTGACAGTATTAGCATTGGGTCAGATTGTTACACCCACAACGAAAGCACAGGAAAATGTTTGAGGCAGCAATGTGCTTTTACTATTAGATTGTATGTATATTTTTATAAAGGAGAAAAAAAAGTCTTTGTTCTTCCTAGACAGTGAAGTAACATAATCATTTCCTTTTTTGTCACTTGTCTTAACTATTTTTCCTTAAAAGCTCTTCAGAGAGACTTCATTTTCCTACTCTACTTGGCATCGTATTGATTTAAGTAATAGTAAATTACTTTTAGTAAAAAGAACTTCAAAACATTTCTTGAGGTACAAGTGCACTGTGTTTGGAGTCCTTACTTTAGTAGAAGTTCAGGTCCAGTATAATTTGTTAGTTACAATATGCAGTGCTTATATGCAAAATATTATTTTTTAAAGCTCATACTTTGGAGTCGGTGTTTTACTAACCCTAGAAAATACTTTTCTATTACATTCCAAATTTACAAATTAAAACTGGATGAGTCTGACATTTTGAAGGGGCTTGCTCAAAAACTGTGACTGTTTAATATTTTTCAGAATAACTTTCAACTTCTAAAACTGTATTTCTCTCCTCCCTTTGTTCTCCTCCTGCTCTGGTGTTCTAGAGTCAAAGGCTGCTGGAAAACTTGAAAAACCTGGATTTCATTAAGACTTCGGTACAGTCTACTTTTAATACTTTGGTTGTATATCTTAGCTTCTGCCTGTTAAATGATAAGAATAACTTTGACTAGAGTAAATTATTTAAAAATATTATGTAAATCATAGCCATTGTTTTGAAGACACTTGGGATCTTTCTAATCAAGTTCTGGTGTTCAGTGAAATCTCATGGCTTGGTTGTGTGTGACCTCTGGATTGTGTTTGTTCTGTTGCACTGTACTGGTGCACCCAGGGGAGTGCAGAAGAGCATCCAGAAGTTGTGTTCAGAGCTTGATTTAATTCCATTTAGAACATGGGTTTGCTCAATAATACATCTATGAAACCAGTTTCCATAAGTGTCTCTGATATATTCTGGCTGCATCTTACCCTGCTGTTCAGATCATATTGTGAAACCTGTGAAATTGTACACAAAAATTATCCCAGCTGAGGTTTTAACATCAGAAATAGGTTTAGGAATTACAGCTAATGTACTCATTCCAAATTCAGTTTCTGTGAGATTTCCTGTCCAGCAGGGCTTGGTGATTTTACTCCCTGACCCCCACCCCTGAATTTTAGTTGGTATTTGATGTATAGAAAATACAGTCAGCTTACTGAGTAAGTTGTAGAGTATTAATGGCCTTGGGAGTTCAAGTTACTGTATCCCTTACCCTTCTACTTCAACAAATCCTGCATTTTTAGGATTGGGAAATGTAGCCTTAGATTGTCTGCAGAAGTAGCCCAGTCTGTTTCTCCAAACTGATCCAAAGCAGGATCAATTTTAATCTTACTTTTCCTGCTGGAACTTTCTTGATGTTTCCCAGTGATTCTGGGGTGATTTCCAAGAGAACTCAAGCTTTGCTCAGTAGTGAAAGGAACTGTACATGGTATCAAATCTTTAAAAATACAGGAGACTTTTTTTTTTTTTCTTTTGAAGGTTGAAGATGAACTGAGTTCACCTGTGGTGGTTTTCAAGTTTTTCCAGGAATATTCAAACAGAGGTATGTGATTTATTTAAAACAAAACAACAACCAAAAAAACCCTCTATACAGTTTAAACTACTAATTCACCAAATGAATTTGAGGTAAATGTGATGTAGTGCAGTTCTCTCATGTAACATGCTTTTAAAAGGTTGTGAATGCTGGTCATAATCTGTGACAAATCATACACGTGATAGCTTCTTTTTTTAGACAGACTGCAGTGTTTTAAATTTTCATAACAAGTAATTTTCTGCCTTCTTGAGTGAGAAGATTTGCATATGATTTGGATCTTGGAAGCAGATGATGGCAGTCTCTTACAAGCTGCAGGCTGAGTGTATTGCTGGGGGGAGATTTTGGTTTATTCAGGTTTTCTGTTCCTTTCAAACATTTCATAGCTCATGGCAAGCACCATGTTGCTGTGGTTTACTGATTACAGTTCCTGTTGCAATAATTTTAAAAGCAGCAGAACACATTGGGAACAGCTCTGGAAATGCTGCCACAGGTATTAAATACTGCAGCCTACTGTGATGGGATTTTGCTTTATGAAAACACTGGTTGTATTTCCATTGGGGCATTTTAACCTCAAAACTCAGAAGTATTTTACTGGGGTGTTTTTTTGTTTTGGTTTGGGTTTTTTTGAAAACTGTTACGTTCAACTCTGTTTTACTTCAAGTATTTATCGTGTTCAACATATTTTTACAAAACATCCATGTTCACGTGCTCCAGGCCCAGTACACGGTGTAGATGTGTTTCATTAGCTTGGAAATGTAATTGTCTTTTATCTAAATTTTAGGTTGCCTTTTATTTAAGTAAATAAAAACCCACTTCTGTGATTCTTGTGTCTTTGGATTCAGATCAGACCTCACATGCTGCACAGGCCTCAACTATTCAGCACCCCATAATGAGCAATGAAAGGCACATTTATGACACCTTCAATCAGTGGGTAAGAATGAGTGCTTTTTTCTTTAGGGAAGGGGAATGACAGGGGGATGGTTCAGGGGGTCATCAGGAGCTAGAAACCCTTTGTTAGAGTAGTTTGAAAGATGTTCTCCATCTGATTTCCTTTGCAAAACTTGTGGCTGTTCAAAAGATTCATTTGCTCTGAAGCAAAGTTGCTTTTACATTTCTGATCATTTTACACATAGTTACTTCTGAAATCATTCCTGAATCTTAAGCTGTTGGTTTTTCCCTTTGTCTTGTGAGTATATGTGAAAACTAGAATTCCTTTAAATCAGCCAAATGCTCTATTGCCCGTGTGTGTGTGTTCTTGAACAGACTGCTGCCTTTTCCAGCTCTTGAGTAAATTCTAGAAGCCTTTGCTGGCAAAGCTGAGCACAGGGCAGGTTTGGTTCCCTTGTGCAGTAATTGTGACAATTTTGAAGAAAACTCTGACTTGTAACACTTGCAGCTTATCCCAACTTTTCATGATTTTAAGGATCCGTCGAACTCAGTCATCTCACCCGCAGGGTGAAGTATTTTGGTTGCAAGGACTGATTTTGAGAGCAAAGTGCATCTGTGCTGTTCCCTGAGCTGAGGCAGGGCCTGCAGGAGCCATGCTCTGTCCCTAACTGTGCCTTGTCCCTGCAGCTGGGAGAGCAGCTGGCCCAGCTGGTTCCTGCCAGCGGAGTGGATGTGGTGGAGCTGGAGGACGAGGGCACGTGCGTGCGCTTCAGCCCGCTCATGACTTCTGCAGGTAACACTCACTCCAGTCAGCCCCTGGGAATGCTGGGCTCTGCTGTGCAATGGGACAGATGTGCTCACAAAGCTCCTCAGGATATTCTCCTGTGGGGAGGATTTTCTTATAACCAAACCAACACACCTGAGCTTTATCATTCTGCTGACCTCAGTGCTGGGTGGATTAGTGGGAGCCCAGCTGTTGTGGGTGTGTTGCCTCACTGCCTCTGCAGAGAGACTTCCTGGTTACTTTTAAAACTCATTAGGAAAAGCAGTGAATTAGGAAAAGCAGTTAAATTCCTTCTCTAAGCTGCCTAACACCAGATGCCTGACCTTTCTCCACAGGTGTTTCAACACTGTAATGGTGCTTGTGTTCAAAATACAGCTACTTAGCTAGAATAATTATTTACTAAGTCTCCAGGGCTTTCTATAATTACTGGTGATGGGGGATATTAAAAAAAAGTCTGTGTTTTGGAAAGGGTCTTGCCCTCTTAGTTTAGGCTCTGCAGAAGCACAGAGCACTGTGCTCAGCGGGTGCACAGTGTCTCCTGTTGGCTTGTGTGGGGTGAGGGGCTTAGGCTGTAGAACAGCTGACACTCATGAGAGAGGGTCCTGGTGTACACACAACAGCAGATTTTAGAAGAAAATTACTTGGTGATGCTGTGATGTTTTGTTTTAAACCAGCATGGAAGCTAATTCATGACCAGCTGGGCTATGGGAAGAGGATGTTGGTGTGGTTTTTTTAATGCTAACTACTGATGCAGTGTGAAGGGTATTGTAACATATCCTTATTTTATATTATATTATCCTTATCCATACATTAGTTTGTAACATGAGAAAATCCTTTTTATTAGGTTTTTATGAAGTTCTTACTTCCTTTCACTTTGATGTATCAGTGCATAGATAACTGAACCAAAAATCTACTTACATAGACCAAGATATTCAATACTATCTGTAAATTAATTTGTGATTAACTTCCCGAGCAGCTCCTTTACAAATCCTTAATTCAGACATCTGTGTCACGTCCATCACACTTATCACACACCAACCCTTCTGCTCTGCAGTTTTAGGAACTGAAATACAAGACATTGATTACTTGGTAGACTGCTTAAAAATGAAGATCCCGGTGCTGACAAGCACACTGCAGCTGAGAGAGGAGTTTGAGCAAGAAGTGAGAAGAACAGTTGGCCTGTTGTATATTGAAGATCTTGCCTGGCCAGGGTTAGGTGTTGTGAGGTAAATTTTCTTCATGCTGTATTTGCAAACACTGTGCTTGAGCAGACAAGACCACGTGGTCTCTTCAGTGGTGATGAGGATCTTTCATTTGCTGATTGTTACCTGGCTTTGCACCCAGTTGAAGCTTTTGAGTGCTTTTTAGGAAATTGCCTTTATAAAATCATTTTCTTTGATTATTTCTTAAAGAAAAGCTGAAGAGCTGCTTTGGGCACCAGTGGTAACATTGGAGGCAGGATGTGTGTGTGGGATATGTGATGAGCAAGTGCATCCCACTGTCTCTAGCCAAGCATAACTTCTGTTTTTATCTACAATGGCACTCACTGATAATGCTGAATAGACTTCAAAAACCCCTCCAACTGTCTGTACTGATCCTTTGCTGCAGCCCTCTGGGAAGAGTTCTGTATAGTCAAAACAGTTCAGGTATAATCAATATAGCAGCCAGAAATCTTTTGTGTTGAGTTTGCAGCAGCAAGCTCAGTCCAGCCCTCAATCCCTGATGACAAATGCCAATTAACTCACTGCTAGGAGCTGTACTGAGCCTTTTTGTTTGTAAAATACAGCAATGTGTAGAAACCTGCTAAATGTGTAGCTGCTTCTGTATGTTCTGTAAAGTGAAATTACTATCTCTTGGCTTGGTTTGAAGGTACAACTATCACAGTGATGAGAAGAATGATGACAAACAAGAAAAAGAACTAGAAAAAATCAACACAGAACTTCTGAAAAAGTTAAATGAGCTGGAGTCAGATCTCACCTTTTCTTTGGGTAACTGCACTGTTTAAAGAACTTCTGTTCAAGTTAGTAGTCATTCTCCTAACTGTGCTAGAATGATTTATAGGTCATTAAAATGCAGAATGAGCTGCTGTCCATGTGATAATTGCAAAAGGAACACCTGTAACCATTCCCACCTTCCCCGTGTTTCAGTTCAGGAGTGTTCACCAGGTGAGCTGTCCTCAGAGATCCTTGTGAAAACTGATGTGTGGGCAACTAGACCTAGGAGGGTTTCCTTGCCAGAAAGAATAAAAGCTGCAGCATTCCTGTGTGTGAGCTGAGCCTTCTTAAGTACTGCTGGATCTAGTGGAAAGCAGATCTCATTCCAAACCCATTGGCAGTGATGGCTTCACTGCTCTCTGTGGCTCAACTAAAAGCTTTAGATGACTTCTGTGATAATTAACAACACTTTCACATTTACACTGTGCCACATGATAGCTGGAAGTGTTAATTTGCTTGTTCAGAACTCTGATCTTTTTCTAATGAACTGTCAAAAATTAAGTGCCCTGTGGTTGTGGAACCAAACAATCTGTAAATGGCAGAAAGTCAAGGAGTTTAAAGCATATTCAACTCTGATAATAATAATACAACTCCTTGAGTGTATAAAATTTCCACTGTTTTTCTTGCTCAGGGCATGTTTCCTGTCTGAAAACCCTCAGGGCTGAACTTTCTTGGCCTGCATAGTTTGTACCCACACAGATCCTGCCCTTAGGTACTGCAGGGGTGGTGTGTACTGGGATTTCCAGAGTCCCTTGCAGATTTGTTCAGCACTAAGACCTGACTCTCCCTGTGCCCCCAGGTCCAGAATTCGGAGGGCAGAAGAACTGTGTTTACATTGGCATGGTCACAGAGGATCTGGATGTGTCCGAGTTGGTTGAAACTATTGCAGCAACAGGCAGAGAAATTGAAGAAAATTCAAGAGTATGTATTAATAGCTCACACAGTATTGAAGCACCCTTTTTTCTCCCCTTTCATATTGGCTTCAGGACATGGTTTTGTTCATTGTGAAGGTAAAAGTTGTGTTTGCCCACAAGAGTTTTAATTACTGGAAGGAATAATCTGTGTCTACATATGGAGAATTATGGATTATGATATTGTGAGGATGTCTGGATTTGTGTTTATGGTCCTGTGTGCAGTAGTTCTATTGAAAACCTTCAGTAGTACTGGAATAGCCTCATTTTATCATTCAGATTTTAAGCTGTCAAAAAACAAAAGTGAAGGTGTAGGTTGATTGTGAGCTGGTGTTTCTCTTCACTGCTAGGTGTGGTGGGGTTGAGATTCTTTATATGCCAGCTTTAAGATAAAACTATGCTCTAGAATCTGTGGAAAACCTTTAAATTGGTGTCTTAAACCCAGAAATTACAAGTTACCTATTGAAGTAATAAAGCTGATGATGCAACTTGTATTTGTCAAAGCATTTACCTGAATGGAGTTCTCCAAATGTTTTCTAAAATACAGTTCCTAAGTGATCTGCATTACATCTGTCCCTTCATTCTGCTGGTGTTGGGCATTTAATTTTCTCACCTCAAAAATAAATAGAACTTCAGAAATCCTTTGCCTACTTCTGCTTATGGGAATATGTTGATTATGGCAATGAATTTTTTTCTAGCAGTGACTTTCTGCCCACTCTTTACTCCCTGTGCTGCTTGGAGGGTGACATGAGGAATGTTTTGTCTGTAGAGCACCTTCAGTTGTTCAATTGTTGTAGTGGAGAGGTTGGAACTGAATGGGCCTCTGGGATCCTGAGAGCTCCAGGGAGGAACAGAGCAGTGGAAGGGTCAGAAGGGTGCAGTCCTTGGGACCAGCTGCAGTAAATCTGTGGATCTTCACCAAAGCTGGGAAGCAGAAGCCATTTGTGAATGCCCCTTGCCCCACTCAGATGAGGAGGGTTGACACAAGAAGGAGGATTTTACAAAAAACCCACATCAGTCCAGCCTGCCCTGAGCTGTGCAGTAAAGGCACTGAAGGGCAGGACCAAAGCTGGAGATGGCTGGGCCAGGAACACAGTGGTTCCTCCTGGTTCTCTGAATTCCACCCCACTGCCCTCCCTCCTGTAGCCAGGGACCACCACGGGCCTTGGGCTGGCCTCTCCATGAGGGAAAAGGAGCAGCTTTTATTTTTGTCCTCTTGTCCTTTTATTAGCTGACAATAACACAAATTTTTGTCATTTTGGAGGAGGTATTAAAGCTACCATTAATATATGGAAATTGGCATTTGTCTCACACAAAGAGCTTCTTGGCTTTGTTCATTCCTTGCCCCTGCAGCTGTCCCAGTAAACTGCCTGCCCTTGGCAGTACAAAACACTGCTGGTGCTGGCCTGGGCTGCCTCAGGGAGCAGTGGCAGTTGTTTATGAGAGCAGGAAAACAACGTGAACCTATAGGCTGATACATAACTTGTTACTGTGAGGCTGATTTAAGTCCTGGATGTTTCTAGGAACCAAAATATACTTTATAAACATTCTTCCCAGACATTTATCTGAGGAACACTTATGTGCTAAGCAGATCTTCAAAGAATTTGGGTCACAGGCTCATTGCTAAGTGTAAAAAAAAAAAAAAAAGCATCATTCCTATTTAAAATTACATAATTTCCTCTGGGTTTATGTGTTACAAAATCCTGCAGTCAGCATGTAGATTCTTTAATTTATAGTCATAATAAAATCGAGATTGTCACATACTGTCCTTAACTAGAAAAATATCTGACTACCCTGTCTCCATCTTGAAAACCTGAACTAAAAAGACAGTTTCAAGTCCAAATAATACCTATCCTTATTTCTGGGTTTTATTAGCTGTTGGAAAACATGACTGAAGTTGTTAGAAAAGGGATACAGGAAGCACAACTTCAGCTTCAGAAAGCAAACGAAGAACGACTGCTGGAAGAGGTGAGGCCACAACCTCAGCCCTGTGGTCCCCTGAGGTAACTCCCCCTCCCCTGGGGCTCTTCTCACCACTGTTGGATTGTGCCTTGCAGGGGCTGCTGCGACAGATCCCCGTGGTGGGCTCTGTGCTCAACTGGTTCTCTCCCTTCCAAGCCTCCCCCAAGGGCAGGACCTTCAATCTGACAGCAGGTAGGGCTGGGGGCACCTGCACTGTGCCAGGCTGCCACTGGGACTGCTCAGTTCTGTGCTGAGCCTGCAGCACATGGTCCTGTGTGACACACTCCACCCTCTGCATGTACAGGAACGTGCTTTGCACTATTTCTGTCACACCCAGTAAGAACCTTTTACTTTCTCTCAGTTGACATTTTGTCCCTGCATGTTGAATCGTGTTTAAAAGAGCCATGATAGACACTGGCATTTATTAATAATCCTTCCTGTGACCTCTGGAGGAGTTTGGGGGGTAAATACATGAGCTGGGGGTAGCTTGGTCTTAGCACATTGCTCCTCAGGTGAGTGCAGGTGCATCCTCTGCCATGCTTCCAGGACACTGGAGTTCCACTGTGCCCCTGCCCAGGATGTGTGCCTGGAGTCCTGCTTTGGGATGGCACCATGTGCTGGGCTGTGTGCTGAGCTGCATGTGCAGCAACTGCAGGACAGGGTAAAGCCAGCTGGGGCTGTGTGGGAAACAGTAGGAAATGGAATGGTGCAATGTGAAAGGCTCTATTTTACTCTCACATTTGTAATTTGTGTCTGGGCATGGAGAAGGACCTGCCTATAAGCTTTTACATCAGTGAGACCGATGTACCAACATAATACTTCCTGAAATTACACATTTTCACTGTAAAAGTACTGTGGCAGTCACAGGACTGAATATTCCTTGGCTCAGCTGAGTATCTGTCACACCCAGTCCATGTGTTTGTACCTTGCAGGGAAAGCTTCCTGCTGTGCTGAGGGCCTTTGTGACTCAGGATGCACCAAAGGGCAGGTCCTTGGAGCAGAGAACAGCCCCTTCCCCTGGGAATGCTGAGCCTGCATGGCTGGACACCCTTTCCACGTGCACTGCTGCACAGCTTGCAGCTGGGAAGGTGTCACGTGCCAGGGCAGGAAGGAAATGAGACTACAGAGTGTAGCAGTGTTGTGAAATGAGTATTTTGAACTCAAATACTGCTGTTTCAGTTTTATCAACTGATTTTTTTTTAACCTGCAGGCTCTCTAGAATCCACAGAATCTATGTATGTATCTAAAGCCCAAGGAACAGGCAGCACTCCACCACCAACTCCCACTTCCAGCCTTGCAAAGCAAAGACTTCCTGGTAAGTTTCTGTGTCTGAGTTGAATTTCTAAAACTTCCCTGACTCAGGAAGACCCACATGATGTAAAATCTGGAACCAGAGCTCATCTTCTACCACCTTAAAAACCTTAATGTACACATGGCACAGAACACTCCCTAAGCTGTTTTCTCCTCCCATGTTCTTCCTGTGACTACAGGAAGTTTTCCCATTAACTGACAACTGCCCATGAAGTCTGGAATGTTCTGTGCAATATTATGAGGTAATTGAGCTTTAAAAATGAACAGGTAAACAAGCCAACAGTTTTATTTGAAATAAAAGCATAATAACATGTAGCCATGTATTTCAGCAGCTGCATTTCTGTTGCTACCAAATGTTTTGTGGCCTGAGCCATTCTGAGGTGAAGATCTGTTAAATCTGTGGCACACTGCATAGTTGTATTAGTAATTAATGCTGATTTGCCTGGCAGGAAACCCAGTTTTAACTCACCTTTTGGGCTGGTGGCTTCCAGCCTGTGACTTTCAGTGCAGTTGTGTAACCTGGAATGATTTCAGTTTGTCAGCAGGCAGCTTGGCCTCAGCTCAGTGTTGTGTGTCTCTGCACACACAGGACACAGTAACAGGTCTGTGTCTGCTATTATTTTGCAGAGCTGTCTGGGTCTGTGTTCAGGGTCCAAAGTAGCAGGCAAACAAAAACTACTTTTCTGCTGTTACAAAATTCCAATACTTCCTCTGGAAACTGAACTTGTGTACACTGCTGTTTGTATTTTGCTGCCTTCATGGGCACTGAATGCTTCAAACACTCCCCAGGTCACAAAGCTTTCAAAAGGTCTCTGAGAAGCTCTGATGGGTTCAGTGAGACCAGTTCCATCAGCCACTGTGATGACCTGGACAAGCTGGATCAGAGACCCCCAAATCTCTCCCCTGGCCAAGAGCAAGGAGCCTTGGAGCTGGAAGGAGCAGAGGAGGAGCAGAAGGAGGTGGCACAGGCCAAGACAGACACTGAGCACAGTGCCAGTGACAAACCAGCAGCAGACTGCACCAAGGCAGAGGACCAAGGCAGTCAAAGATAAAATCCAGAGTGTGGATTTCAGACTGTGCCAAGGAGGCCCCTGCCCAGGGAGGCAGTGTGGTTAATGATGCATTGAAAATGTGACCAGTGCCACACACAGTACAGTAAGAACTACTGTAACTTATTAACTGGGATTTTGCACAAATATACATTCCCTCCCCTGGGACAGAGATTTGTCTTATTGTACACTTGTTACAGTTGCTTTAATCATCTCCATGTCCGTGTCACCAAAGCTGTAGTGAAATTTATTAAGTGCTCATGAACGTTTGTAAAAACACTTGTCAGTTCTCCTTCCTGCAGGAATCCACGCGTGACAAGTTGCTAACTAACCACTCAGCTCAATACTTATAAAATTACCTTATGTTACTATACTTTATAAAAAACAACTGCCAGTTCTTCACCTTTCTAGTATTTAAAATTCAGTTCAGGCTCTCCTGCAAAACATCTCCTGCAGTCAGCCTGGTTCTGTGTTGCTTCTTTCCTGTTCCCCAGACCCTGCCCCAGAGCTGTGGGGTGGTGGCACTGGGGAGGGACAGT
This sequence comes from Trochalopteron elliotii, assembly GCA_024734555.1. Lineage (NCBI taxonomy): Eukaryota > Metazoa > Chordata > Aves > Passeriformes > Leiothrichidae > Trochalopteron > Trochalopteron elliotii. The sequence continues at coordinate 399,108 of JANPWX010000244.1, forward strand.
CACTGGGGAGCACTGGGCCATCACCCCTTTGTTCCTGCTCTGGTACCACTTCACCCCCAGCCACAGCCCTGGGTACAGGGGACTGACTGAGTGAATTTTCAGCCTTCTAGAAAGCAATAGTGCAGCTGCATGCCTGGCCAGCTTCCTCCTCCTGCCCTGAGAAGGAGCACAAGGCACTGTTACTTTCCTTTGCACGGCATTTACACACCAAATACTGAACATGTTCATGCAGTGTAACTGGAGTTCCTTCTGTTGTGTATTTTTAAAGGTAGCTGTAGTAAAGCTTGAAAAACCAATACATTTGTGATGGTTTCCACACTTATTTTTTGAATAACAGTAACTTACCTATGGTAGGAATTGTACAGAGTGAGAAGAAGTTATTTAGGTTAATTACATACAGCATAACTTTAGAGTGTCTGGGACTACTTAATACACAAGCAAAGCTTTGAATAAATCGAAATCCAATGTGTAAATTTGTTTTCCCCAAATCACCTTACTCACTTCACTGCAAATCCTATCCTCTGTTGGAAAAGCCATCTTTGGCAACACTTGTTTTCCCCAAGTAACCCGATGGTGATACAAACCCTCCCTCCCTGGATACAAGTACTGCACTTTGCTCCATTTGGGTTTTTTCCTCCCTCCCTTTACCCCCCACCACAGGTATCCCTTAATACCATAATGACAGTAGTGGTAGTGGGACTTACTTTGATGATCTGCAAAGTTTGAGGGTTTTGAATTGTACTGGCACCTGATTTGACTCTCTGCCTCTGAAGCCTGCAGTGCTGGGATGCCATGAACAAGGTTAATTTTGCTTGGGTAATTTATGTAAATCAGTGCAATTTTTTCTAAAGTGCAAAAGCAATTAAGTTGACTAGTCTTCCTCCTTGGTTTCTTTAGTGCAATGAAGTATGTTAATAACAGTAATTCATTGGGGATAAAAGTTATCCCCACAAAGATTAATTTTTAATGTTTTTATATTTGGAAATGGTAAATCAGTAGTTTTGTTGGAATGAGCTTCATTCTTTAAATACTTACCTGAATGTTTCAATAAAGATTCTTCAAATTATTCCTCTGGAATTAAGTTATTGTTGAAGGACACTTCCCTGCATTCCAGCAAGCTCTTTCTTTCCCTTTGTGTGCAAAATCGTTTAATGGAGTGCACACCAGAGCAGTGACTCACCCTGTCAGTCTCCAGCATTGCCACCTCTCTACCTGTGCCCATCAATTTACTGCACTGGAGCAACAGAACCTGAACAAAGCCAAATTCTCACTTCAAAGAAAGCCTGATTTCTACATAAGTAATGCAGAAAAAGCAAGTTACTTCTATCAAAATATTTTATTTTGAAAAGCACAGGAACAATGGTATTTGTGACCAGCAATATGCTATTTGCAACAAATTGCTCTTCTTGCAAGACTGTATTTCCCTAAAGCAGTGGTGGGGGTGGGCTCCAGGTCAGATTTTGTCAGAACAAACCTGTTCCCACAACCCTTGTTCATTTTTTTTGTAGATGCGAGGTTTCCTGTCAGGGAACAGGGACCGAGATGGAAATGGATGTTCTTTTAGAAATGTTAATGTAGATCTAATGTGGGAAACAAAGTGGGG
>JANPWX010000244.1:406982-420735 GCA_024734555.1 Trochalopteron elliotii
GGGGGAAACACGCCCCGGGGCTGGGGATGGGCACGGGGGAAACACGCCCCGGGGCTGACAGAAACACGGCCGGCCTCGGCAGCCCTGCCTGAGGATTTTAACACGGTAACCTTGCAGAGATTTCCCCTGCCTCCCACCACTGCGGGGCATCCTTAAGTTGTGGTGTGAAATAATAACGCTCATTAAGCCACAAATTTACACATCAATGAATTATTAAGGTTGGAAAACACCTGTAAGATCATCGAATCCAACCTCTATCCGAACACCTCTGTGTCAACTGTACCATGGCACCGAGTACCCCGTACAGGCTTTCATTAAATGCCTCCAGGGATGGTGAGTCCACCATCCCCCTGGACAGCCCATCCCAATGTCGCTCTGTGAAGAGATCATTCCCAAAGTCCAACATAAACTTCCCCTGGCAGTTTAAGGTTACCTCTCCTTGTCCTGTCACTGGGTGCCTGGGAGAAGGGGCCAATCTCCACACTACCATCCTCTGCCCCAGCAAGCACAAGGTGCATTTTCAGACAACTGTTTTTCCTTAAAGACCAGGTTTTTTTCCTCCAGTTGTCTGTGGAAGACACTACAAGAAATAATCGTAGTAGCAGCAGAGTTAATTCACCCTGCAGGGAATGTGGACAGCCCAGAACCCAGAGACAGGAAATGCCCAGGACCCCAGCTCGGCCTTTCCATCTCTCTTCACAGAATTAACTGTTCCTGGAAGTGTTCCAGGCCAGGCTGGATTGGGCTCTGAGCAAACTGGTCTGGGGGAAGATGATCCTGCCAGTGACAGGGTGGCTGGAACTAGGTGATCTTTAAGGTCCCTCCCCCTACCCAGGCCATTCTATGACTTTATGATTCCACAGTAGAATAAATGCTTTCTTCAAAAGATACACTGCATTTCTCATGAGACAAAACTGCACCTCCGGAGGAGCATTCCTCTCACAGCTGTTGGTATTTACAAAGTCTCTCCAACAAAACACCAGCACAGGTGCCTGCAATGACACTGAGCAAACCAGAGCCATCACAGCAAAGGTTCCAGAAACACTTAAAACAAAACTGTGTAACTTCAGTACAAACAGTTCAATGTCTGCACATTACACTTATGGGGGTATTTTTTTGCTTTTCATGACACATGAAAGCTCCTGAATCACATACCTGGTATTACCACAAGGAAAGTTTTACACACCCTCATTTTGGAAGTAGTGTCTGAAAGGCATCTTGCAAAGGATGTTTTCCTTGCTGTTGATCTGTGGGTTCTTCCATGCCAGGAGAAAACACAATTATTTCAGATGTAAATCTATTGTTTATTACTCAGGACTGACAGTAAAGAGGACTACAATTAAAACCAAAACCTCTGTTTATGCAATGAAGAACAGATCCATGTATGCACTTCACAGTGTCATCCCTAAAGTCATTTCTGCAGTCTGTCAGAATGAACACCCCAACTCTGAGAAGTCAGGCTCCACAGAGGACACGTTGGTTACATACAGAGATGTGGTTTTCTCAAGGATGTTAACAACTGCACTGTCTGCATCGAACTTTATTGGCTCCAAATAAAAATGTTGTCTTGAAAGCCTCCAAGTTCAGATTCTTAAGAAGGGCAGTTGGAGCTTAGTCTCAAATGCATAAAATTTTCAACTAAATGTTACATGAATAAAATTTCTTTTTTTCCCCATTGTTTATATTCTTACTCAAATCTAAAAGCCAGCAACCATGAAAAACAGACAAGAAACCTCTGCAGAGAAACTACACTGACTGACAGACACATTGACAACACAAGGACACCACTGACACCATCAGCTCCTTTCCATAAGGGAAGACAATTTTTTTTTCTATTTTCAGCATTCACATATAAACTTCAAATATGGCAAATAAATACCTGTCTCGGAGTGCTTCACAAGCACCCCAAAGAAAACTATCTACAAAAAATACATTCAGCTACTCCCTCATTTTCAACACTTCCAACAACCATCACTTTTCCATGTCTGAACTTTCCTGGCTGGGAAAGGCATGTGTCAGCTACAGATTTAAGGAGGGGTAATGCTTTCTGTCTGAGTACACTTCCCACTAGCAAGTGGCTTCACCAAGTACAGTCCTACAGACAGGAAAAGCTGAAGAGAGAGATGTGTGTGGAAGAACCACTGCCAGACTGGATTCATGCCCTGCCTACTGAGGGACTGTCCTGGTTTGGGGCAAATTTGGGAGGAAACTTCCAAAGGGCTCCCTCTAAAAAGCAGATTCAAGCAACATGTCTACTGACTGCTTTATCCCAATACAGAGCAGGTGAAACCAAAATGCAACCAGTACAGGTTTTTTGCAATTTCTCGAGCCCCACACTGGGTACCAAAAAATGGCACCCTTTTTTAGGGTGGACAAGAGATTACACCATTACTTTGAAACCAGCTCAAGAATCAGAACACTGACAGTGGAATTCTGGCCCTCACACAAATCTGCAGGAAGAAACACCAGAATTTCACCCCTGATATATAAAACCTTGTAGAGAAACATTAGTAAATGAAGTTTTGAAGAGTCAGAAAAAACTATTAAAAAAAAATCCTTCTAAGTCATAAAAACCATTTCAATGTGAAATTTGTAAAATATCACCCTATTTATTCTCTCAGCTTCTCTAGCAACATATGACTTTACTATAACACATCTGTAGAAATCTGATGACTAAGAAACAATAATTTTTCTTAAATGTAGTTACTTAACATTTGCCAGTTTGGAAAGTTGAGCTCAAGTCCCTTTCCAGAGCAAAACATTGCACACAATTTTCAACCTTTTCCCTTCTGGTTGTCCCTGTCACAGTGGGAAGGGCACGTAACAGTCTGCAGGGGAGCCAATGCTGCTCACAGGGCTCCGTGTGTTGGACTCGTAAGAATTTGGTGCAATTCCAACCACACCATCATTTTGAGGAGTTTCTCCCTTCAAAAAGTCATCATCTTCATCTTCAGAAGAACCCTGCAAAAATTTAAAAGGATCAGTGAGAGCAAGAAGATACTGTCAAATCTTAGTAGAGACCTGGATTTACACTGTGACTGTCACAACCAGTTGGAATGGTAAGAGAATTACATGTACTCTAATTATGAAATATGGGAACTAAATAACATCTACAGGGTGGATTTCCCAGTGACATCATGATGTTCATTTTCTGAGCACATTAATAAAGCTTTCACACAGCTCCTGTGCTGCAGAAGAGGGAAAAGTGCTCTCAAGGCAAGAATGGATCAATTCCTAAAGCTCCCAAATTTCAGTCACAGTTTCCCCTAAATGTATAGTGTACTCTATCTACTTAAAAAAATATTCTGCAATAAAAGCAGCTGATAGCTGAACTGTGTTTGGATCAGGGAAGACTACCTTTTTAATGGGTTTCTTCAGATCCTCAAGATCTTCAGCACTCAGTTCTTCCCAGAACTGATACATAGGATCAATGGTTTTCTTTGATCTGAAAGAGGAAACAAGCACAGAATGAGTTATTGCACTCACAGCAGTGTTATATTTTAATTTAAACCTTTGACAATCTGTTTAAAATGTGGAATATGAAAGGTAGAAAGGATCAGGGAGGAAAGTGAACGGCAGAAACATTGACAGTTTCCTACAGGTTGTGCTCATTATTTTCTAGAGGGCACAAAGGAGTTGCTCCCTTTTCAATTCTACCTTTTGAGTATGTAGGGGTCAAAGGGGAAGAAGCTGTCCAAGGGGTTGGTGCAGGTCTGCACAAGGTCCCCCCCAGTCCCACTGCGCACAACGGGGATGAACTGCCTGTTGTTCCTCTCAATAATCGTGTAGCAGAACACCAACTGGTATTTCCTTTGAAAAAGGGAATAAAGAAAACATGAGCACTTCTAGCACGCCCAAAGCAAGATTTTCACATGGGTGGTACGAAAACACAAAGTTATTTTTTAACAAATATCACTTCTGTCTTCCATTTTCCAACGGATATTAGGAGTTTGCAAGTTAGTCACAAGGTAAGGAGTCTGTTCTCTTCCTCTAAGCTCCTATAAAAACTTTATTCCAAGTACAACCACACAGAGCAAACCATTTCATAGGACTGCAGGATTCCACTGAAACTGACCTAGGAATAAACTTATCACACCTGGAATATGGGCAGTGTTATGTCTCAGGTGATATTCAATAGTGTGCCTAACAAAACCCTGTGCTGGTTTTAGATACACACAAATTCTGTACCAAGCTGAAACTGAAGTAAATGAGCAGGTACCTGGTAATGGCAGCAAACAAGTTGACGACAGAAGGGATACAAATCTTCAGGGGGTTTAGCTGACACATGACAATGCGCTCAAAATTCAAACTCTGCAGATATGACAGACCTTCAAAATAAGAACAATTGGCAAATAGAAGTTAGATATCATACACAACTGAACTTAGTTTCTAATAATTTCCAGTGTGACACACCTGCACTCTGCACACCACCACAGAAGCACATCCTGGGGCACGCTCACACTGGAGGCCTGGCCCCAACATGTGCACAAGCCACCCCATTTTATTTAGAGCACAACAACATAAACTGGCCATCAGATACTTGACTGAACTGATAAAACATAGCAACAGTAAAACTTCTAATGAATCCTTTCAAACCTAATACACTCACCTTTCCTTAAATTTCCATCCAGAAGTTGTTTATGGCGGAAAATAAGTGTATAGAACACTGCCTGACATGTAGAGTAGAATGGCCCATGGAGAGCTACATCACAGTAGGCATTAGCTCCTGCATCCTGATTATCAATGTACTTATGCAACCAGTTCACCAGAAGATCCAGACATGCTTTTACTGTACTGTAGTGAAGGGAGAAAAAAGAAGTGTAAAAGTAACACCTGAAACGGTGTAGGAAAGATGTTAAACAAATATTCAAGAATCTCAGTGGTTATAAAAACATCAGTAAGAAAATCTCTTTGTAAAAAAATTATTGTTACGAGCCTTCTCCTTTATCTCAGCATAAAATGAATCAATGAGCACTGAAAACCCCAATCAGTGAAAGGACAGGATGCCAGAAGAGTTGAATCCATGAACACCCAGTAAACAAGCAGAATCCTTGGCTACAGGTAGTAGAGCAATGCCTCCCATATCCACCAGGTAATTCCAATGGCCAACTAATTCCAGTGTTAAAGTCACCACACCCACCCTGAAGAGCACAAAAATATGGAAAGCATACATACAAAGGAAGAGATTTTAACTCTTTTCTATCAAAATACTAATGATCTCCCTGTTCCTTCATAAAGTGCCTAACACTGGGTACTAGAAACATCAGATACACTGGGAATCCATGACTGCCTGAAGTCAGCACAACCTAATCAGCACATCTTGGTAAGTGAAGCCCTAAACAGCAAGTCATGAACCTCAGCAATCATCAGTCTGCATCCTGTATGTGCAAAACTTTACTGGAAACTTCAAGACAACACTGAACCAGTATTGTTGAAAGGACTAACAAGACTCTTGATTCAGGCCTACTGACACAGCAGTCAGAATAGAAGACCAATTGTCTACTTAAGCTCCACAGGAGCATGTTTGGTTTTGCTCACATATGAAAACAACTTACACAATGGGAATAAACTTAGCTCTTGCCAAGAAGCTGCCAATATAGCTGCCAGCAGTCTGCCTGATTACTGAAGGATTGTTTGGATCCTGCAGTTTTTTCCAAAGATGGTCTAAAAATGCTTCAGCCAACCCCTGGAAAAAAAGATACATAGAAATTGTGAGATGACACTGTTTAAGTAATAAATTCCTAACACTCAATTCCCATAATTTCCATGACCAAATCACTACAAAAATCTACCTCTAACTGCAGTAAATAACCACTCCTACACATGATGGAAAGACATATTTATGTGTCTTTTTCTATATTCAGTTGTAAAAGAAAGAACAACAGTCTGTTGAGAGAGATGGGAAAATGAGGGGTGGGGAAACAACAAACAGTAGACAGGATTTTCAAACCAAAGAGCTAACAGACAGCATCTTTGCAATAGTTTTGGGATGCTGAAGAAACTTGTATCCCATGTCTTGGGTGCAAGAGTCCAACTGATTCTTATCAAAGAGTTCAGTTTTAACCCAATTTGCTCCTTCACACTTCCTAAGATTCCATCTCTAAGTGGTTTATGAACAACATGGGAAGAGCAACCATAAAGATAAAAAAAGGAGTAACAGAGAAGGAAAAGAAAGCAAAGACACTAATGCATCCTGATATATTTGCTACCTTCAGAGTAGAATTACAGCAGAGAAAACTGTTTTGTAAAAAACAACTAAAACAAGGATTCAGAAATGACAGAGGACAGCGCATTTTAAAACCAGCTTTTACTCACCAATTTAAAGCTACAGATGTAAAACATGAAATACTGTACGTGACATGAAGCATGGGTTGGTAAAATGAGCTTGTCAAAAACAGAAACCAGATCCCGATACAAATCCTTCGTGGTGCTGATGTCGAGCTTGCCTACACAACAAAGAAACAGAACAAAATGAGTCATTTCAGGGGGTTTTCCCACCCTCAGGCTGCAGAAGTGGTATTTGTATCTTTCTGCACCAGGAGGAAATATGTGAAGAAAAACTGTCAACCTGACTTCTCAGTTTATGTGACATCTAAAAATCCAGGTGTTCAATCCTACTGCTTTTTAAGGTGGTGTAAATGAGGAATCTCTCCGTGTGAGTGTGCACATATATAAAGCTGACAGACAAGCAAACCTCGCAATAATATGTTAGCAGAAGAACAAGAAAAAAACACTAAGAAATAAATCACCTGACTTACGTGGAGAGGATACAGCATAATAGTTTCTAAATAATGTTTTAAATATATAAATCTAAGGAATTCAAACCTTTAATACATGACAGTGAAAGATGTTTGTTCTTTTTTCCCCTGTAACAAAGCCAATTGACTGATGTGTCTGGTTGTTTTGATCTACTTCCAGTCCTTGTGATGTTAATAGGATCCATAATTCTAACACTCAAGTAAAGCAAATGATAAAAGCATTTATACCCTACTACAGCTTGGATATAGTATCATATTAATGGAATCAGAATGTTTCCAAGTGAAGACTAAACCTCTAAGTCCTAACTGTACCTGTGCCAGTACCTGGGCAGAGGCAGGAATGTGGACTACAGCCTGCTAACGGCAGAGCTCTGCTCCATCTTGCAGTACAGAAAGCAAGAACTCTTCTTATGTTTCTTACTTGTTAGCAAAACAACCAATGTGGTTACAGAGCAAGTGTTCTCACCATCCACATGGCAAACATCTTTAATGTAGGAAAACAGGATGGTCATCAGGATGTCCAGGCGCTCTGCAAGAGGATGGGCCATTCTGTCAACAATGGCTGGGACAACTTTGTCTCCTTTCCTGTCTTCATCTTCCTCCTGGTAGACAAAATGGCACATGCAGCTGTTAAATACACAAATCACAGAGACAGCAATCACAGGAAAAGTGAAACTGAATTTATCTTTCAGCAATATGCTAAAGTTTCATCATTTTTTTTTAGCACAGCAGTCAGTATAAGCAAATTTTTGCACACTAAGCCAAGTATCATGAATTCTTTAACTAGCTTTATTGCACAGCTCCTTGTGTTTTTACATCATGAAATTGATTTGCTGGATATAATACTGGGTGTTTACATGATGAAAGTCAATACCTGAGAACACATTAATCATTTGTCAACTGTTCAGGTTTCAAGAGCAGTGTGCAGTGCAGTAACAACAAAGTAATAATGAATTTCTACACTTAGTTCATAGTCACCTCAGAAGTGATCATTTTACTAAAAAAATGTAATAGAACAAGATAACCAACCATGTCAAAAAGTCCCTCCTCTGCAGATTTTTCCTCACTAGCACAGTTATTGGCAGCTTCTTCAGCATCTTCAATATCTTGCTGGGGAGTGCTAACCTACAGTTGCAAACAAGAAATTAATTTCTATAAAACCATGACAATAATATGAAATCAGCTTTCTTATTATTTATATAAAAGACATGACAACATGAGTAAGCTCTTGACTAGGTTTTGTCCTGGACTAAATAACCATTTTAAAAAGGAATGATGTGCCATACACGAATGTACACTCCAAACTTGCTGAAATTTTACCTCCCCAGCAGAAGCTCTCCCCAGACTGTTACACAGTGAGGGAAAAAGCCAGGATCATTTACAGTGCTACCCCTCCTGCCTTTTTTTAGGACTGTAATCCTTTTACTTCAAAGAGATGACACAAACAATCAATCACACAAAGGGAAACACATTCTCTGCACATTAGGGCCGACCACCACAAGACAGTTATTTGGATTCTGGCAGAGATTCCAGGCAGGGTGTAACAGGACACACCACACAGTTACCCTCAGCTGTGGGAACACCTTTATCCTGGGAATGAAGTGTAAATTTGGCTGGGTTTATACTCATGATCACTAGTGCATTTTTTGTCAAGTCTAAAACTGAAGCACATTTCATTTCCTACTCTGTGTATTTTAACACCATCCTTCCATAAAAGATAACACAGAATAAACTTACATCCAACTTCAGCAGCTTTTCAATAATAAGCTCCAAAATCTGAAGCCTCAGAGTTGGAAGATACACAGTGACTCGCAGCAGGTTATGGACATAACATTCCTATAACACAAAATTAATTGGTATCAATAATAGTGTTAACAGAAAGTCAAATTTCTGCAAAGGTCTTCTAGAAAACAAGCTTCTTGATTTGTTACCTAAAGATCCAGAAATAGGTTTAAACAGACTGTGTTCAATCAAGAGTAAGTTAACCTATAAACTAAACATTAACTTTCAGTAGTTAAGCTGTAATTAACTACTTAATCTGCTATTTCCATGCAAATTTTCCCCACTACCTCTAGACAGAGTATAAAGATTCTGTAAGAAAAGTTACTCATCTTCATATGAGTTTATGTCTAAACTTTCTTTAGGAAAATGAAGTGTATTCTTTGCTGTATCTAGAACCAGCTATGCTTGAAATGAGACCCAATGCACCTTTATTTCAGATTATTATAATACACCAGCAGTAATTCCAAATTGCACAGCCATGCCTCTTCAGTCACTCTTATTATAAATCAAGCAGCTTGACAGACAAGTTTTGTGAGCAAGCATGGGCCCACCCATGTGTACACAAATATGTACAAAAGACAACGTTGCAACTTTCATAAAGCAAAACTGTCAAGTCACTGCATAAAATCAGGTAAAGTGCCACATTTAAGAACACCACAGTCTATTTGTGAATAAGCATTATAACACAGCCTTTAATTACACGAGTACATATGATTTTTCCACAGGCCATCTTGCTCCTTTTTTCACAGGCTTGGTCAGTACATAAAATGGACAGAGAAAGTTTAATGAGAAGGTAAAAATTGTAAATATTTAACAACAATGCATGGACCATATTTTATTACACTTCATTTGAGCTTTGCCCTGAAAACAGTTATGCATTTCTTCAGATCTTATTCCTCACCTGCTAAGTAACTAAACCTCCCAACATCATGTAAGAGCTATTGCCCCCCATTTTACAGATGGGGAGCTGGTGCCTAAAGTTATTTGGATTAAGACAACAATGACAAAAAACATAAATTAAAAAAAATGCAAGATACATAAAGAACTTTGGGGATTTCTCAGCACTTGATGAGTCTGAAACATGAATTCAACTGAACTTAGCTGGAGGAGCAGAGCTTTGCCTTTCCATAACACGAAGTGCCAACATATCAAGTTGGAACAAGTAAATAGAAAGATCAAACATGAGCCATAACCTGTCAAAAGTTTCCAGCTTGATTTCCAGCACACAAACACTATGCCAAAGCTGTAATAAAACAGCTTAGGGCTTTACTCTACTGGCAATTTGGATTTTGCCTGTAATGTCCATTGTCTCTTGTTTGCTTATCAAATTCCCTGTTCCTCTGACAAAGACTTTCCAGGTTTGATAACAAATGAGACAGGTCTCCTCACTTGAGACTCTTCATCAAGGAGGTCCATGTGTGCATTGATTAAGAAAGCAATCCAGTGGAAAAAATACGTGGTGATGTCATTAAAGATGAGCACAATGCTTGTGCACAAAGAACTCAGAATGCTTGGACAGTCTTACACTAAACAGACACAACCCTATACATGGTTATTATATATCTAATTATTACACATATAACAATATTCTTCAAAAATCTGCACTGACTGCCATCAAACCAGTTGTAATACTATACAGAACATGTATACATTTAGAATAGCAGGTGAACAAATCAACAAAAATAGTCACAGCTCTTACCAGAGTTCTTTCTGATTTATTAATGAAAGGAAAGAATTCCTCAAGTATCGGCATGAGAAACTGTGGTGTCCTATAATTAATTAAAAACCAAAAATCAGATCTAAAAGTCATAAGTTAGCAAATATTAAACTCCAGCACTCTAAAGACGTATTGGGATAAGTTTATTTCACAGGAACCTTATTTTAAGTAAGCAATTGTATAAAACGTGGTTTGGCAAGGATCACTGGACAGATAACAAGTAGCAAACTTTCACAATGCACTTGTTAGAAGCCACTTCAAATATCACAATAGAATATAGAATATGGAAGCCTCTACCAACACCACTTTTCCTACTTCTCACTCCTGTTAACAGGATTTTCAGCTGTTGATGCCTGACAGAAACTTCATAATGTTTGTAGAAAGCATTCTACCAGTTAGTGAATACTAGGGAAAATCATGCAATGAAATGAAGTATTACATTTCCAATTGAGAGAGGATAAAACCCATCAGTTCACAAACTTTAAACCTGCAAGGAAAGGGCACACAAACCCAGGGGATTCTATACTTACGAAGGAACATATCTTGCAACAGTCTGCAATGCTCTGTGGCATGTATTGAAGTTTTCAGAAATGTCTATAGAGAAAGAAAAAAAAATTCTTATGCACTTGGTTACTGAAAACTAAATCAGGAACCAGTACAAACAGTTCATATCAACTACACAATGGAAAGATTCCCAAGGAAACTGCATTTGACAAAATGTTCTTTTGGGGGGGGTGGGTCTACATTGAGGTAAATAAAATAGAAACCAAACAACTCCTAACTTTTCTTTGGCTTTGAAACAATCTAGGACTCTGAATGTGCAGATACTGCACCAACAGGAACAGTTTGAAAGACATAAGGAGTGGGTCAGCACACCATTGATTTGAGTACAAGAAAGTCTTTGACTTGGGTATTTAAGGATGTTTTTTGATGCTTTACTTGAACTCAGCCCAATTAATTTAGTAAAAAAGGAGCAACATGCACTGGATACTTTTTTAGTAAAGGCACTACTGCAGCATATATATATATATCCTTTATACTTACTTTCATCATCATCATCAGAATCTGAAATATCCACATCATCTTCTCTGATGGTTATTCGAGCTAGCAGAAAAAGAGATTAGATCAAAAATGTATAAATCTTATGGGTAATAAATTCAATAGTAAATACACTGGACAACAATTGCCATCAGAATTAAAGCATCAACATTAGCCACAAGACTTTCTTAAAGACTGTTTTATTTAGAGAACCAGGAGGTTCTTGAGAACATCTGAGATGATCATCCATTCAGCCTCTGTTTTTTCAGTAGTAAAAATATTTTACAGCCCATTCATTTCCAAGACATCTTCAGAACAGGATCTCTATTAGCAACTACAATATGTCCTCTAAAATTCAGGTACAGAAAACTATCTGTATCACAATCTACATGAAAAAACTCAATAACCCAATAATTCACTGTGTCATGAATTGTATTTATACAGAATCTATCCAGGGATTTTGATGAGCAAAGAAGATCAAGAGAGAAGTAACTTACGGGGGACAAACTGTGACACAATCATCCTGAGGCATGGCCTGAGATGGACAGTTTGTGCTGACACAAGATTGCCAAGAAAGCCCAGATACTCTTCCACTACCTCTTGGCTCCTTCTCAGCCATGGCAGCTTCTAAAAGTCAGCAAAGATCAAGATGTCAAAGAAGGATGCTTTGAGTACTAAACTCTTCATCTTCCCATGCAGCAAACAGATATTTACCAGCAAAATGTTGACCAGTTGTTCGAGCTCTTTGGTCAAATATGCAACAGAAGCTCGAAATTCATGCAGCCAATTAATGAGCTGAGCATCCTTAAAAGAAGCAGAAAAAATAGGTAACTATTTCCATAAACAGTACTACCTATTAGCAGAAAACAACAAAACCCTTAGAAGTCAAAGATTAAGAATGCACATAGAAATTGTTTTCACACTAACGTGAAAGGAATTTCTTTCAGTTTTTGTCCTCACCAGTGAAAGTTCTTGAATACAGAATCCATTCATGCCAACTCCTAAACCAACAGCCTGCTATGAAGGCTTCAGTCAGACTGAACAAGGCATGAAACCTCCCTCACACAGAACAAAAAAGAACTTAAAAGAAATGGTATTCCATCATAATTTTCTCTTTTGCTCTAGTTTAAGCAGAAGGGACATTCAAGTCTTGAAGCAGCAAACGTGGTGGGTACTTGAAGCTATACAGAAGAGCTGTGAAACAATACTTCTGGGTATAACTACTAAAGGCATATGTACGTTACTGCCTCACGAAACCAGACTTAGAACAGAAGGTAAAATTTGATGCAACTTAAAGGCTATGAAAGTAAGAAATCACAGTCTGATCTACAGAAGTGTCTCTATAGCCAAGCATCAGTGACCTAAAAAGATGGTATCTGGAACAGACTAAAAGGGCAGAGCAGAGTTGCTAAGCATGAGACACCATTTATGAAGATCCTACATATATGTATGTGTATAATATTTTTTTTCCATTCAGAGTTTTAATTCTGATGGTTTACACAAGGAGAAAAGCTGTTAAATACAATTTAAATGTTTAAAGCAAAGGATTTGTGTAAGCACCAGAATGACTTGTCTGATGATTACACTCAGACAGGCGAACCTTAAACCATCAGACCCCTGACTATCAAAGTCTTACCTTTATGTCTGGATCTGACAGCTGATGTTTTAACAACTCAAAATCTGTGGTGTCACCCTAGCAGGGGAAACAAACAAACAAAAAATTACTTGCTTTTTTTATTTTTCCTTCAGTAAAAACTACCAATTTCATCCATGTATCTGAACAAGCAGCTACTGCTGAACAGGTACATCAAGAACACAGGAGAGGCAGCTCAGGAAAGCTGAAGCAGCAGTAACAGGGTGCTGTCCCAGAACACAACCAAGGCTGCTGGCTCATTTTCAGCTGCTCTCCCTGCAGACAGAGCTGGATCCCTGTGCACACTTTAGCAGAAGCCAAGCTTCACATTCACCCGGCCACTCAGGTTGACTCACGGGGGAAATCTTTTCACTCGCACAGCAATACCGCCCGGCACAAGCCTACAACGCTCAGCCGCCTTCAATTTTTTTTTTTTTTCCCCTAAGCCTTCGGGCACGGTCTTGCGTAAGGCGAAACGAGTCTTCTCACGGAATGACCCCAGGAACCAGCAGCCCGGACGCAGCGCAGGCCCCCGAGAAGCCGCAGTCACCTTTTCGTACTTAAGCAGGATCTCGGACAGGGTCCCCCCGAACCGCACCGTCTTCCTGGGCGGGGAGCTGATGAACTCGTCCGCTCCCAGCATGGTCACGGCGCCTGCGGGGAGGGGAAGCCGCGTGAGTGAGCACCGCTCGGAGGCCCGGGGCACTTCTCGGGCCCCTCCTCAGCTGGGAGAGCCGCAGGAGCCGCCGCTCCCCTCCCGAGGGTCCCTCCCGCTGCCCGCCTTGCCTTGCGGTGGCGGCCGCTTCCCCGCTAGCGGGGCCCGCG
>JANPWX010000244.1:432642-459032 GCA_024734555.1 Trochalopteron elliotii
GGAATGGCTCAGTGTTGTAGCCACCGTGTCCTCACGATGAAAAGCGTTTTGCTCGTGTTTAGCTTTCTGTGGCCCGGGCGCTTTCCCGCAGAGCTGTTCCCCAGCCAGTCATTTCCCAGCCTGTGTTGCCGCAAGGGGCTGCTCCTTTCCAAATGCAGGTTTGCATTTGCGTTTTTTGAGTATTGACGGGTTTGTGTTGCCGAGTCTTTCCAGCCTATCCAGGTCCCTCTGTTCGTGAGGGTAATGATTAATCCCAAGTTTGATGCCCTCTGCAAACTTGATGGGACCATGCTTCAGGTCACTGTTAGAGATACTAAAGAGAACATGTCCCGGGATAAATCGCAGCAGTACTCCATTTGTTACTGGCCTTCAGGTGGAGAACAAGCCATTATCTCTGCCCTCCAAGCCCTGTTATCTGAGCAGTGGTTACCCATCTGGTGGGCCACCAGCACACCATCGTGTTTAGGAAAAATTGAACGTGTTCTTCAGACTCCTTCTTTGAAGACTATCCCTGATTTTCCTTCCTGTATTTTTGTCCTTTTGCACTGAAGTGCTGTCCTAAGTTCCCTGTTTAGCCTGGCCAGTCTCCTGATAGATTTACTTGTTTTGCTGAGTATCAGGAGGAACTGTTTGTATGACTGGAGGAGGTTGTCTTTAAAGACCAATCTGCTGGATTTCCTGAGCTCCTTTGCCCTTCAGAGCTACCTCCCATGGGATCCTGCCCACTGGTTCTCTGAATAAAGTAGTCTGTCTCATGGAGTCAAGGGATGGAATTCTGCTGCTCATTTTCCTCATACACTCTGTCTTGAACATGGCTGTTTCCAGGTCACTGCCATTGTGGCAAACACTGATTATCACATGTCAAACCATTTCTTCCTCATGTGTGAGTAATAAAGGCAGAACTGCTGCATCTCCTGTTCCGTTTAGAAATGCATTGACTGACTACATGGAAACAGCTTAATTGCAGAATTCTTATTCCATTGAGTTCCATGCTGGATAAATACATTGTTCTGAGATAAAATCTAGCCTGGAATTATTTTGGTCTTATCCTCACAGTGCTATGTGTGCCCTGGCAGCTTTGGGTTGTCTGCATTCATCACACGTGTAAGCTGCTCTCTGGATAACACAGCTATGCATAACCAGGGCTTAAATAGGCATGAAATTAGGAGTCTTAGTCATTCACTCTTCTCTAGATTTTTTTCTCCCTACTCTTTGCCTTTCTACATATGGTTTTATCCCTTCTCATCAGATGTTTTCCAACAAAATTTGTTGCTCCATCAGTGTGGCCAGTGCAAAGAGAAACTAAAATACTCTAGTTTCTTGGCAAACTGCTTTATGCAGTGGCTTCTATTTTCTTTTTGCTGTTAGTGTTCTTGGAGCAAGTAGAATAGTTGATGGCATCAAGACTCATCCAGACTTAGGAAAGAACTATACAGACATAGGCTGATTTTAAAGAGTGAAAAAAAAAAAAATCCCAGAAAAATAATCATTTTCCTTTCCTATTGTGTTATTTGAACAAAACCAAAACCAAATTAAAACAAAAAAGAAACTGGCTAAGAAAAAGAAATAATGTCCTTTGCTGCCATGTTATATGAAGTGCTGATTAGAGAAATTACTGAAGGTGAGCAACATGCAGGGTAGCCAAGGAGGGCTGACTTATTAAAACCTTTTCAGTACTGCTGGAATTTCTGTATGTGATACTAGCTGTGGTGCTGCATATTCTGAGAATTGTATTAGCCTTGCTTCTATCTTTGCACATTTTAGGGCAGCCTTATTTTCCTAAAACATCAACATATTAATGTGACATGTTAAAAACAAAATAGAAAAAAAAAGATGACTGGAACATCTCTCTGAAAATGAGCCAGGCTAGTTTTGTAAGATCTGATTGAACAGCATGTTTGAAGACTGACTTTACTGGGTCAGTATAGAATTAATAGGATAACACTGAAGGGACTATTATTAGTGACTCAAATTTGAATTCTTCACGTATCTGTCTCATCCAAGTACATTCTTCTGAACAAATTTTGGTCTTACATGACTAAATTTTACCAGATGTGGTTTAACTGACTTAGTCTAATCATTTTCTCTTGAAAGGCACTTGGCATAGCTAACAGAGCTGTCATGGAAAAATTAAGTTAATCTGTGAATAAGAAATATTTCAGCTTAATACAGAATGCAATGAATATAAACTATAAAAGAGTGCACTTTTAATTGAGCAATGTCATAAATGTACAGTTACTTCACCCAGAAAATCAGGTTTGTTACTTTTATTGGTGTTATTGCTGTACACTGTCCTGCTGTAGCTCTCAATTTAACTTTTTGGGTCATGAAAGTATGTATTTTTCTTTAAGTCATTTGTGTCGCTTATTTAAATGCTAAGATCAAAAATAATTGTGAAATCTTCTACCTCATTACTTATTTAAGATGTTTCTTTATATGTCTGATTTTATACTTTCACACAGCGAAAGGGTTGTACAAGATGCAACTGTTTCTGCTGTAAAGAGATCCTTGATGTTTAAGGTTATTCAAGTTTCACCCTTTTGTCACCCAACAGTTAATCTGTCATGTCTCTTACTACTCTTCTTGAGAGGTAGATGGACTTTTTTATGGAACTGACAGGAGATGTAGAAAAATTTACATTGGAAGGGAAGCCAATGAAAGGATATGGATTATCAAAAGTCATATATACACAGACAACACATTTTGGGTTTGTTAGCATAAATTTCTATTTTATATTAAGACTAGAATCCTTTCTAGTATTTCTTCAGAGGAAAAGTAGTATCTTGTCAGGTTTATAGTGCAATAAAATAAACACAAGGAAAGAAACAGGTTCACAATATAAAGTCTTCAGTAGCAACTCCAGTTTTGTTGGTATATTTTTCTGTACCAAATCCTCTGTAGGGTATACAAAAACAGCAGAATAAGTAAAAGCCTTTAAGTACCAGTTAAGGAAGAAAAGTCTTGTCTGGAGTACACGTCATCTGCTTTAACAGCATCATTCCAACAGTCTGTGAAAAGCCAGAGTGATACAGATCCAATACCTGGGACATTGAAACAATCTTTTCTTCTTAGGTAATACTAAGTCATAAACACCTATAAAAACACATTTCTCATCATTAACGTAATTTTTAATATATAGACTGGTGCCATAAGTAGTCTAAAACAGAGGTTCTTCATTGAGCAATTTTCACTGGGCTTTTTATGCCACTGACAAAAGTCTGTAGAGGGGCATAAAAATTGCAACCAGCAAATATCCCTGTGGATAAACCTCTTTAAAACAGCTGTTTTTCTTACAACACTATTACACCATCATCAATAGCTTGCTGTTCAGGAATATAATCTACTACCAGGGTAAGTGTCCCAGGAACTGGTGTCATCACGTTTGTGGATCAGTTCCTGACTGTCTGCTACCATAACCAAGGTAGCTGGAATGGTTTCACATGGACAGTTGATGGCAATGTTGTTACTCAACTGATCACTGCACCCATTCCTCCAGCCACTGCACTTTACTTCTTGGAGCTTGCAGAAACAAAGAATTATTTTCCTGCTGCAAAATAGTTAGTACTGCTGCACATTCAGATTTTGGTCTTTTTTGATTTAGTATTTGTTACACATACCAAGGTTTTCAGTTCAAGGACATCCAAGGCCTTAATTTATAGAATAATGACTTATGTTTTTATAAGCTCCACCATGGCTAAGCACTCAAGCCCTATCTACACTACAAACTTTGTAGAGAGAAAGGTGTGATCCTCATCAGTACCACACTGCAAATGCCATTATACTGAGGGAAAAAAACCAACCCAATCTCTCCTTTCTGCAGAAACATGCTCAGAGTTTTGCTCTGTGAGTTAAAGCTATGCCATGGGAATATCCTGCCAGTATCCCACACCAACACAGTTACCCTGGCAGTGCTCCTAGGGGTGCTGTATCTTCAATCCAACTTTTATTTCCTCTTTTTTTTTTTCCCTTCCTTTCAACTATTGTGGTTGCACAGCTCCTTTATTTTTGTTTCCTCTTCAAAGCAGCATACCACATTTTCACAAAAGGAAGTATTCAAAATGGTCATTTAAAAAAGTTTATTACATCAATGAATCAGCAAATAGTATTTATTTCCAACAAAGCCACATTATCTTTTTGTCTTCTTTCATCTAGATTTAGCTGTATTTAATAGTAGCAAAAATGGGACTATAAAATGTAGAATGGAGATGAAATGAAAAGGTTGAGATGTAATCTGAGGACTATTCAAATACAATGTACTTCCAGCTCTTCTACCCAAAACGCAGCCAATTCATGTATATTTATGCTTCACATTTTCATATATTTGCTATAAAATGCAAATATTTTATACCCAAATAAAAACCTCCTACAGGATAGGAATATCTTTAATTGCATAATGTGGATTCTGTTAATGAATTTGTAATAATACAGTCTCTCCCTTTACAGACAAGGTGACATTAACTGGCATTATGGAAATGGTAATCAAATGCACTAGATGGGATGAATAATGGAAATACTCAGACTTCCTATCTACTGACACTCCAACCCATCAGGTGATTATTCAGTTTAATATTAAATACTCAGTCCAGCCTCAAAATAATGAAGTTTTAAAATCCCACGTTAAGTTTGCTCAACAGTGGAAAACTGATGCTGGAGCATCATGTAGTCTTCAGATACATTTCAATGCCTTTAAAAAAATGTTTTAAAGGACCTAACAATTTAGGAATCTAACTAAGTATTCTCCAATAATGGTCTTTGCAAATTTCAAAGCCATGAGCTTACTCCAATAAAGCAGTCAGATATCTGGAAATCTTGTCAGTCCAGAATATGAACAAGACAGTAAGGTTCCTTGGCTTTTAATTTCTTCATTATTAAGATCCAAGGAACTGTGGAGTTTGTTCACTTGGTAGCAAAAAAAAAAAGTTACTTTTTAAACCCTGATTTACCAAAAAAATAAAAGCCCAGAGATTTGCAGACATAATAAAATTTATTTAAATTCCATGCATTACGGTAGCTACAAGTGTAGTCATATGAAACTGAAGGACAATAACTTCTTCTGTCCATACAATGTAGCTGTAAGTGAAATGAATGGGAGTTCCACAGTTACAAAGAAAAACAAAACAAACAAAAAAAATCCCAAAAAAAGGTAAATCTGTTTCAGTTTTGAGTTTCAATTCACACAGTCACTAGACTGTAAAGTTTTGGGGGAGAAGATGGGCTCACCAATTTTACAGCGGAGAATGTTTAGTTTAAGATATTCTGAAGAAGCTCAGAAGATACCTTTCAATCATTACTACTAATACTCTGGAAAAAATGAAAATAATCCCTTAGCCTTCATCCTAATTGTTAGAATCAGGACAGCAATTGCAGACAGTCCATTTTCAAAGTGCAGCTAAATAGGGTTTTATTATGCAGCTCCTTCAAGTTGCACTGAGTAAGCTTTACTTTGAACCAGTTTTGCTTTTATTTCTCAAGAAAAACTTCACTGGTCCTCAGAAGCTTACGTTGCTTTTTGATATGCAAAAATTTACAGACTGTGCTTGATTCTGACCCTCCATATTTCAGTATGTGCAAACTCTTAGGGATTTAAATAGTCTTTCTCCCTCTCAGTTCAGACTGATCTTTAAAACAGCAAGGATTATCCGGCCCTCCAAATTAAAGACAGAGTGAACTGAGTAATTTATGTAACTGGCACTTTTTAATTGGCCCAGTTCTCCCACAAAGAGTAGCTCTTATAAATACTAATAGGCACTATTGCCACAGATTTTCTTATTTTTGCAAGTTTCACTGATTTACTGGTTGTTAGCATTTTCTGCAGTTAAGAATTTAATAATGCTGAATTCTTATAAAGACACAATATGTAGTTCTAGCCTTCAAAATTGACTTACTGTGTCTAGTAATGATGTTAGGTCAACCTAAATTTGCTGAAGATATTAACAAATGTAAAGCTAATGAAGGTGCCACATTTGCATGAATGTATTTTAATTTTCAGAATGCATTCAAGAAAGGGAAGGGGCAAACCTAATTCTTTTAATACAAACTTGGTTGAGTACCCAATTGCCTCATTTAAAACTGTGTGTGTGGGGAGGCTGAGGAGTTTAGAAAAGTCCAAGTAACCAAATATCTGGGTTACTGGGAAGTTAAAAAGCTAATGCAACTGTGTTACATCCGGATAAAAAACATTATTCAAAAGCAATTCCAATACCGAAAAAGATTTCAAATTGAATAGTTTATTAACATGGTAGTCATCTTTGTAACATGTGCACACACACTCGCACACTCTGAATGATCTGCCTGGAAAAAAGAGGTCTTAATATAGATGCTGGGGGAAATTAAACATTAAAAATCCTTTAGATTTTCATAATTATAGGCAATTATGTCCACATCACTTACAAAGCTATTGCCGAATCTTTCCAAGGAAGCAGAATTTGGGAGAAAAAAAAAATTCTTTTTGGGAAAATTCAACAGTGGCATAGCAGAGCTCTCAATATGAGAAAGCTGACATAATGTGGACCTTTGCTGTGAAATTTGTCTTTGCAAAATATGGGGAGAAGTTTATCAATGGGCAGAAAATAAGACGGCGGTGTGAAGTAGGCTTTGCTGAGTCGATTTTCCTCACAGTATTGTGCGGGGTCATTGAGAAAAATGCTTAGTCCTTCTCTGGAACCAGTTTCAGAACTTTTCCAATTGCAATGGTCTTACCTAAACCAAGGAGACAAACAGCAGCGTTATATTTACTGTGAGAGGAATGTAGAAGTCTCCAAGAACGTGAAAACTTGCCCCACAATACAGGCTCTCAAGTGTTAGAAATCACACAGAATAGATTATGATGTTGTAGCATCAGTGCATTTTAAAAGCATAAAATTTTCCAAGGAGTAAGCCTGCTATTCTGACAGCAAAGAACACAATGTGGGTTGTGGAAAGCCTGCTTCTACACTCATCTAAGGAGAAGACAAGGCAGAATTACTACCAGATCTGTTTACTGCTTTTCAAATAATTTATTTTAAATGCATCCCACAAATCCGTGAGTTTTACCAGGGTGTGCATGTTAAAGCACATATGACCCCCCTGATACTTTTCCACTTTCAATAGTGAAGCTATGGTACTCATATTGTAGGTGGACTTTCCAGGACACATTAAAAAAAAGCACTGCTGGTTATTTTTCAAATCCAGTCTTTTGTTTCACAACACACATTTCTGTACATTATTGAAATAAAACCGTCTCTCTGTTACTAGCAAGGACTCTGCACAATGACAACAATTTGCTTAGATTTACTTTTCCATTGTTACCCAGAGAGTGATTTCCCCTAGATAATAGCATTTTAACACCTCATTCCCACGCAGCTCTGAGTTCAAGTAAGTTTTTGCAGCAGCCGGTACCTGCTGCTGAGGCAGCCTTACCCTCATCCCTTAAGGTGAAGCGACCCATCTGAGGGAAATCTTTGAATGTCTCAAGGCAGATCGTCCCTGCTGTCCTTAAACGGGCAATGCAGACTTGATCTTGTTTCACAAAACGGGGCCGTGTCTTACTTTTTTCTCCTGTTTTTTTGTCTACCAAGCAGATTAAGGCCTGTGTAAGAAAAGAAAATAATAGCTGTGAGTGATAAAATAAGGGTTATTTTTCTTCAGAAACAAACAGAATTGGTCTAACTAAGAATATACTTACAAACAAATACATGAGAAAGTTTGCATGATTTATTCAGTCGTGATGTACACTTTTCCAAAGGCTTATGCTAACAGTTACAGCCATTTCTGTTTGTGTAAGGGCACAACCAACAGTTCCATTCAAGGCTGGAGCTTTGTTGCTTTAGTTGCTCTACAGATACATGACAGAACTCTTCATCCCAACAACTGGATTGTTTAGATTCATATCACAACTTAAAATGACACTTACTGTTATCTCAACTTCTTCAATACAGGTGTGGATGTGCAGCACTGCATTATAACCTGGGCAGATAATGGATTTGTGCTCAATTATCACTATCTGTAAAACAATTCAAAGTAAGTGCATTTTTCCTAAGTTCGATTATAAAGAATGGAGAATAATCAATGCAGAACTATTGAACAATATACACACAATTTTTTGTCAAAGAGCCAAAACTTCTAAGTCAGTAGTTTATAATATGAAAGTAAAAAACTGAAGAACTGGCCTCATGAGCTCTTGCTTTCACCATTATAAGTATCTAAAACTTCACTGAGAAGTTACATTCAAAACAACTTGTATTTTAAAAACTCAAATTAATGATTCCAGTGTTAAGTATATATATTATTGTCCATTTAGAGATATGGCAGTGAATAAGAAATCTGAAGTGAAACTTCAAACTGTTACCAAAGGGGGGTTGGGAGAAATTAAATAGTGAAGTAGTAGTAGTCATGCTAAGGCTTGAAGATTTCTCTATTAGAAGTAGGCCCGAATCCTGGGAATGTGCCATGGGAATGTACTGAGGTTCCTGAGACTTAAAAAGGCTTAGCTAAGAACAAAACAGGTAGAAACTGTTAGATGTTTTCCATGAGATTAAGTTAAAGTATAACGTAGCCATGGGTATCTGGTGGTGGGAGTTTGACCACAAGAGCTAAACCATAGTCTTGGAGCAGACAACCATGTGAAATTTATGACTTCAAGGAGTGTAATTTGATTTTGATATATGTATCTATTGTAACTTGGGATGTGGGGTTTTGCACGTACACTATGAAGTAATCAGTTGTAAAAAGATATAAAAGCTGATTGTAAAATGAGGGTCTTTGGGATCCTGACTTGGGACACTAGTCCTCAGGTCCCCGGGCCCCAATAAAGCACCACGTAAATCAACTTTGTTGGTTTGTGTTTCACTCTGGGTATCGGGCAACAAAACTACTGAAGTTTTAGATTTGGAAAACATAAAATATTTCCATGGTTTTCACCCCTCTATAAAGCAATTAAATGTTATTCTACCTGGGCATCAAATGTGCGTCCAGAATGACAAAGGTTGTTGAGATCACAGAGAATAAATCCTGGAAGGATCTCTTCCTCTTCAATTCCCTTCAGTCTGATCTTTAGATTTTCACCTGGGGCTACTGAGTCAGTTTCTACATCATCAGAAAGGATTCCAAGAACTTCCACATTGTGCTTAAAGAAAACAAAAACACAGTTTTGCATTGTGCATATTTTAGTCTGATACAAAACAACTGTAACATAACAGTATTTCAATAAATAATTCCATTACAGTTTAAGTTCATTATGTTTGGTTCTGTCAAGCTTCAGAACATTTAAAATACTTGACTGATGAATTAGTAATACTTGAATTTTTTAAAAGAACCTTTTCATGTTTTTTTGCCTTTGGAGGAAAGAAAAAAAAATGTAAAGGGGGGAAGAAATAAACCATTGAGCAATATTAACCCACAGCAGGTAAAAGGCTTAGTGGGCCATGTACAAACATGAAATAAAACCCAGTTGATGTGTGATGATTTTTAGTCCAGCAACTGAGTTTACTAAGGCAGGAGAACCCAAGTTCTGAGTGCTAAGGAGCTACACACACCCCCTGCCCCCAGAAACATCAGCCATGTAAAATGTGAGAGCTTAGTTGTGTTCAACATAGCAACAGACCATCTTCTGACCTGAGTAACTTTAAGAGCCAAACTCTTTTTTATGGTAGTAAATTTTTTAAATGTCTAAACCTTACCATACCTTGTTTGGCATCATCACAAGCTGTTGTCCTTTGCAAATAGAGCCCGACTCCAGCTTCCCAAGGACCACAGTGCCCATGTCCTTCACAAAAAGAAATCATTACATAGCAACTGAAAACATTTTCCTAAAAAGTCCACTCTAGTTATGATTTACTTCTGAGTTTGATTACTTAACTCTGTGAATATCTAGCACGGCTAGACTTAGCATATTGGAAATTGTTCTCATGAAAGATTACAGATTTTAGGAGTTTCATATAATGCCAAAATTATTTACTTCCCCTTCCCTCTTCTATTCTACATGGAAAAGTGTAACATCAGCAAACAAAAAAGATACCCTCTAAAAGTACAATAAATAGTCCATTTACTGCATTCTGAAAACAGCCTCTTTATACTTTCTATGTTATTATTTTAATCTGTACCTTATATTTATCCACAATTGGCAGCCTGATTGGTCCATCAACTGAACGGTTGAAGTTTGGCAAATTATCCAGGTATGGAATAAATGGTAATCCACTAAAAGAGCAGAAGGCATTTGTTTCAGTTTCATGAGCACCCTTCCATTTAAAAAAAATTACTCAGAATGTATAAATGCAGTCCAACAAAAGGAATCATTTTCATTTTGTCATCATTTAGACCAATGACCTCTAAGACAGCTAAATAATTATAACATCCCATCAGTAGTGTCCACTTTACCCCAACCAACATATTAATACCCAGGAAATGCCTGTTTTTAAGTTACAATAGAGGCATATTTTACACAAATTAATTATTCCTTTGAGACTCACAACAGATGTGTAATATATTTTGGAAATACAAAACCATCGGCTAGGTCCAAATGTGATTTCCATTAATTCTTTTTAAAGTGCACTGAACAATACTGAAAAATGTGACATCCACTGAGAGACATGGCTTGTCCCTATTTATGACACATCTTCAAGCAAACTGTTCACATCAAACAATTACTCATTCTGGCAACACCAGCTGCAGCATCACTGGCAAATTCAAGTGCTCATAAGGCACTGAACTCACACAGCCAAAGAACACTGCTAATATTTTACTACTAATCTTCTGCAGTTTGCAAGTGCTTTTCATTGGCACGTTGCATGGCTGTGTTCTTGTTGCTCTGGCTGTATTTCCTCAAGCACTTTGGCACACAACTACAACACACCACGCTCTGCTACCTCCCACTTCACTGAAGCATTTACTTTTATTGAAATATAGCAAATATTCAAGTTGCTCAATTTAAGATACATACATATACCACGGACAGAATTCTGACTGCTCTTTAAGGTTTGCTCCAGTCAGTCCTGAGCAGGGCATGAAATGAATGTCCTTTTTGGGATTGAAGCCAACTTTCTTCAAAAATGGCACCAGTTTCTCTTTACATTCCTCATATCTATTAAAATGACAAGCAGATCAAGGTAAATTCCACTTACTTCAGCATAACATAGTCCTGTGTTTTAAAAAACCATGCAGACATTTCAGTTCCATCAGTTAAGTTACTGTGTGAGCAGAAAGCAAGCCTAATGAAAGTCTGGAGGCCTATTTGCATCTTCCCCCCAAGCTTCCAGCACAGCTCAGTATTGTCTATTCCCTATTCCCCCTCATTCCTCTGCTCCATAAAGCATCATCAGTGCTCTCCATACACTTCAGTGACAGGGCTGGGGGAGCAGCAGCACAGGCTGGAAGTGTTTGAAGCAGGAGATCCAGGCCAGCACAGCAGGACAGACCAGCAGACACCTCCTGAGGTCCTGCTCCAGGCTGGCACTTCAGTGCTGGCTCCCTCTCCTCCAGTCTCCCACACAGTTCCTGGAGGTTTCATGCTATTCACTTCTGTCACACTGCCTCCTCTCAGTTCAGGGTGAATTCAGTAATGTCAGAAGGTTGGGGCAGGACCAAGACAGAGAACTGGGTGTGCCTGAGTCTCTCAGTGGAGCTGGCTGACATTCCAAGGTTGCCCAGGCCCTCATGGCTTCCCACTAAAACTTGCACAGGTCTGGGCAGAACACACAGCAGGTTCTCTGACAACTCTGGCAAACTCCACTGCTGAAACACACTGAATCACTTCCTTTTTCAGACTCAAGAGAAAGTTTCCAAGTCAACAATTAAACTATGCTAGAATGCATGGGTTTGTTAGATATGTCTGCATGGATCCAAGCAGTGAATGTTGGAGTGTAGAACTTCCAGCTCCATTAAGAGGCCCTGCCCCAGGCACTGAGCTGCTGGTTTTCCTGCCAGTTTTATATTTATAACCTCTGTCTTTAGTCCACCAGTCAACTATTCTTTCACCAATAACAGGATACAAAAATTACTTAACCTAGGAGTTATTTTATTGCAGTATCTGTCAATGAAGATTAGTTTTTTTAATATTAAACTCACCTTTCATTACTCCAGTTTACAGTTGGATCATCCATTTTATTAATAAGAACTATTAAATGCTTTACACCTGCTGTTTTTGCTAACATAGCATGTTCTCTTGTTTGTCCACCTTTCTCAAATCCAGTTTCAAACTCTCCTTTTCTTGCAGAAATAACCTAATTAAAGATACATATTTTAATAAAAGTTCTACAATTCTTTCAACAGAACAATCAACAATACTGCCTTATTAAAAACTTTGGGTAGTCAGACCTAGTAAAAGCTTCCAAAATTCACTGGTATATCCTCAGTATTATCCATTAGTTTCTGCACTGACATGTAAAAAAATCACGTGACATCTGTGGACAGCTTTAAGAAGCCATCAAATGACTCCAAAATTCCCTCATCTCAGTAAACCTAACATTTGAAAATTCTGCCTGCTGTAAGGAAACGAAAGAATGAAGAAGCAAACAAAAAATAAAAATCAGAAGCTTAATTCCACATTATATGCAAAATAGAAGTATCTGGTTTGTCCTTACCAGCACAGCAAGATCAGCTTGAGAAGCCCCACCAATCATATTTGGAACAAAGCTCTTGTGTCCAGGAGCATCTAAAATAGTGAAGTGTTTCTTCTCCGTTTCAAAATAGGCACGACCCACTTCTACTGTTTTACCTTTGTCTCGTTCCTCTTGGTTTGTGTCTAAGGCCCACGAAAGGTACCTGAAAAATCCAGCCCAAATACTCTATTGTTGTATTCATTTTTATTAAACTTGTAAAAATTTGTTAGTCATAAGAGACTTTTTTTTGCTTAATTATTTTTACCACCTCAGCATTGCTAAACTTAAGTATTTCCAAGACCAACAGTGACTTTAACTGACTGATTTGTGTGTACAGTGAGCTGTAGAGTCCATTGCCAGCTCTCCTTCACACACCTAACAAGGATTCGAGTCTAAAAATTCTAATAAACAATTTTCATTTTCACAGTTCTTCAGCTATGATCTATAAATAATTTAAGTTTTGCCTCAGTCTCAGAAACACCTCAGGATCAAATACAAAACAATTCTTCCTTCTCAGCATAGTTAACTAAAACATTAGTTCTGATTTGCATAGATCATTACTGAGAATTATAATTATTATTTCTCATTTATTTGCACATATTAAGCAGAAGTTAGCTATGAAATAGACACCATCTTTATTCACACTAGCTTTGATATTTTCATTATATCGATTCTCGTCCCATCCTAATAATTCTTCCCTCTGGCCACCAACAAGTTAGCTTTCAGTTAGATAAACTGAAATTTCAAAAAGAATATATTACTTAGCTCCTTCAGGTTTTGTGAAAACTGGTGAATATAAAGAAGAAAAGAAAAAACTCTTCTTAAGGATAAAAAAGTGCTATTATATCCATTGAACTGGTTTAACATTGCAATAGTTTTTGGAATTAACAGCAGCTTGGGGACATCCTTAGCCTTTGTTTTGTAGTGACTGGGTGGTGTGTGAGGAGGTGCTGCTTGGAGCCTGGTGGAAGGAGCTATGTCACCTTTCTCACAGGATTCAGTGAGTTCAGGTCAATGCCCATCTCCTGAGGGCTCCAGCATGGCCCCACCCCAAGGAAGTCTTTGGCTGCTGCTTTTCCAGAGCCCTTTGAACCCCTGTTATCCTCCAGCCAGAAAGAAAAAGCTTTCAAAGAGGAAATCAATTTTGCAGGAGCTGTTTGAAGCCGAAATCAGGCTGCTACATGTGCTGTAGATACACACACTGCCCCCCAAAACCCAACCAACCAAAAAACAACAACAAAACCCAAACCAAACCAGAGGCCCACAGAAAATCCATCCAGGACAAGAGCATCATCGTGCCTGGAGGAAGCCAGGGCTACTGGGACAGAGACTAAAACCAGTTTCATTGCAGTAAAGGGAATTGTGTGCTACTATCTTCACAAAATACATACCATGTTTCTCTGTTTTTTTCTTTAGCTTCTCTTTCATATTTTTCAAGTGTTCTTTTGTCAACCATTCCTGTCAAATACCTAAGAAGAGGGAAAATAGAAGTGCAGTTTTACACAAAGCAGGAAGGTATTTCCAAATAGTTAAATACTTATATAATCCTTACAGATTGTTATGATTAGGAAATAAAGATTCCTTTTTTTAATCCTCACAGGACAAAGTTTAACCAATGGTATAAAGCAGTTTCAAACTGCATTTTTAAAATACATAGAAAAACAGCCACATTCTAAGAAAGTGATTAATTTTTAAAATTTTATGTTTGCTTTTGCATAGTTGCTTCTATTAAGTGAAAACTCTATAGCAATAACATTAATGTCTGGAATTAAGCAATTCCAAAGACTGGAAGTACCTCAATTGACAGGGATAGAAACAGTCTGTTATAAAAGTATTAACATATGCTGATTAAAGCCACAAAGAAAATATTACTCATTTTAACTGACGTTTTTTAATTCCCAAGAACAGGAAATCTAAAATTTAAGAGTTTCCTTACATTATTTGTCCTCCAATAGTTGACTTGCCAGCGTCTAAAA
The DNA here is from genome assembly GCA_024734555.1 of Trochalopteron elliotii. Lineage (NCBI taxonomy): Eukaryota > Metazoa > Chordata > Aves > Passeriformes > Leiothrichidae > Trochalopteron > Trochalopteron elliotii. Next base: position 447,191 of record JANPWX010000244.1, read on the forward strand.
AAAAATTAATTCAAGTCATGAACAAGGTACAATTCTAGAAACAGCAGACCATTACCAACTAAGTAATCTAGTTTATTTCCAAAGGATTTATTTTTTGAACCATAATCGAAGTTTTTGGAAGCATTGTGCACCTTCCCTTGTTTCCATTATAATTTGTTGTCAATTAAATTACATGAACATGCTGTTTTTATACATATAAATTCAGAATTACCTGTAACAAAAACCCCTCACCAAGCAGTGATCCAGCTGAAGCCAAGGTCAAGAGTGTGGGAAGCTCTTGCACAATCCCCTTCCCTGGCTCCTTTATCCCTTGTCCCTAACTTGTGGGGGCTATTCTTCAATACTGGGATGTGTCTCTGCCCACAGCCCCTTTACTTTGTGTGACTCCACTCTGAATTTACCCAAGGACTAAATTACAATAATTTTAAGGTGATAAGTAACTGCAAAAATGAAAAGACAGAATTTACTGGATACCTTGTGATTCAATAATTCTTCTCTACTTCTGACACCACCCAAGTTTTTATGAAGCTTGTTGAAACTATTAAATGAAGATATTTTGCTATAAATGCTTCTTTTAACCATGAATTATGTTAATCTATTGTTGTGACCCTACAAATTTTAGTATTTAGAATAATAATATTGAATCTAATAGCAAGAACTCTTTTTATTTAAAATAAGCTGAAACGAAGCACCATTTTCTTCTAAAATAAACATTTTAGATCATAAACACAGATGTGTCACTTCAGCACTCAACAGGAGCAGGTACTTGAGAAATCATGAACACAGGCACTGTGTAGAGAACACACTCTACTCCTGAAAGATCTTTGAACTTTTCATTTTCCAGAATGAATGCTCCTGTGAGCCTCCACACATGGTGAACACAAAGAACAGCATTAATTTCCAATCCTCTGAGTTCTAGATAATACACAACAGACAGATCCAATTGCTCCACCCTCACTCACAACTCACCTACGTGTCCAATGAATACTACATTTACGTGCTCTTTTTTAGGAGCACCTGGAGGTGCTACAACAGATTTGGGTTTTGGTATTTCCTCCTCCTCTTCCATCATTTCCTGAGCGCTCTCCTCAGAAGGCCCCGCATCCCCTGCAGGACCTCCCAGCTCTGCTTCACTGGGCTCTTCTTTGTGGTCCCATGACTCTTCTGGGGACATTTCTGTCTCTCCATTTTCCACTGAAAATGAACCAATTGGACATATTCAAATGGATAAAGGCATTAAAAAGAACTACCCTGGGGAGAAGCCCCTGCCCCAAAGGTGCAATCACAAGGCTTTAACTACCAGGTCTGTTAACATTTTCCTATAGAAAAAGGGACAACTGCTGCCTGTTTCTGAAATTATTAATACCAGGAGCTTTCAAGCTAGCTTGTGTGCTGACAGAAGAAATATGGGATACAGAAACTTCTGTTTTAATGAGGCAACAATTTTACAAAGAAAAAGCAAATCTGAAGATCCACTCAGACCAGCATGGTAGTGTGAATCCACAGACATACTATCATATGTTTAGAAAGCAAAGGAGAGGGATTATACTTTAAGTTCACTCATAAGCCATATAAAAACAATGAGAAAGATACAATTTCCATGTTCTGATTGTTCACATTGCTGACCACTTTAAAGTTTTTTGCTAATCACCATTCCACACATGTTAATGGGGCTATTTTGTAATATGAAATTCTTTTTTAATAAAGCACTGATCATTTTACAGTGTCCAAGTAATCCAGTTGCAGCTCCCAATGCATACTAGTGTTCAATTACCCCTTCCCTCATCAGAGTATCAAGATATAAGAAAAAACACTGAGGACTATTTGTAAATGTAAAGGCTCTACTATTTTGTTAGCAGTGATTCAGCAAAAGCAGTGCAGTAGCACATTACAGTACTATCACAGTGAAAAGGAACAATTCTCATCTTACCAACAGATTCTGAAATTTCCATGTTAACAGCAGCATTTGAACCTAGGAGAAGAAGAGGGGAAAAAATGAGTCATTGAAGACACATACTTACCATGACAGTAATCAAGAACAAAGGAAAATGAGTGACTAAATTAATAAAAGGATAGTTCAGCTGTTTTGGCACTTGCCAAAGCTTTTCAATGCACAGGTTCATTTTGAAAATTCTGCTTCACCCTAGTTTTATCATCTTCCATAAGCCACTTTATGAGCCTTTCTCAACTGCCTATAAAACTGTAAATAACTACAGATAATCACGTTGCCTTACAATTGTAGTATGAGGATAATGAAGATTGGAAAAGGTTCATAGAGATTTAAAAGAGGAGATTATTTGCAATATTTTTTTTAGAATCATGTAATGAAGATCACAAAAACAATTACCTTCACAAGAGGCTGTCTGCTCCTCTGGAGATGGCTCTACAGGTGCACCTGCAGAGAAGAAAAGGTTTATCTTTTAAAGTACAATGATGTGACCCATTTCCAAAGTTTGCCATGAAAGACCATCTCCCAGCTTTATTGCAAGAAGGCTATGGAAAGAATAACCACTTCCCTCCCTGCCAAGTGCTACTAAACACAGCCTCTAAGCATAAATACTGCTAAGGAACATCACCTAAACATGGTGAAAATAATATACCACTTCTAAAAACAACCCATTTTGTCCCCCTGCATGGAAAGATACACTTAAAGCAAGCAATTTTTCTATACATAGTATTTTACCTGCCCATCCTTTTTGTGTGCACTGGCTATTGGTGAGTGTTAGTGTCTAACTGGTGTTTAAAAATATCAAAGCAGCTTCATTGTATCCAAAGACACAACGTGGTATCAACAACTGCAGGGAAAGGGTCTGCCAGCTGCTGCTTACAGCCACGTCTACACTGCTCTTGTGCCTCACTTCCACTAAAGGCTGAGTAGAAAATAGAAACAAGCCATTAAAAACAAATTCTTAACATCTTCTGTAGATATTATGATGGTCAAGAGATGATAAACTCATTCAGATGTCTGGTAAATTTGCCAGTCCTCTTGAACACCACAGCAGGGTCCCATTTCGTGGGGGCCAACCTCACTGGTCATGTGCATCTATCAAAGGCACAAGTATGTTTTTATAGATAAATTACTCAACCCTCTCATGCACTAAACCATGCCACTACATTTTATGCCGAGGTGCAACTAATTATTAACCCTGCTAGGAGTGATACATTCCAAGTAACACACCACTCAATGTTTTGGGATGCTATTTCACACCATCACTATCCCTAAAACCTCAACCTATTTCGTTTTCTCTTGGTGTAAATTCAACTCCATAATGCTTTGAAATTAATTCATTAGCTTTTTTTTCCAACCACATACAAAATTCATACCCTCTGTTTTGAGCTGTACTCCAGCTCTCCTTCAGCTGAATTTTACCCACAGATCTTAGAGGATCACTTGCTTTATAGGCATGATGGGACCTAGAGATGAAACAAATCCCCTGAAAAGAACAAAGGCAGCCAGAGAAGGAGCTGACTCTAAGCCTCTTTGCCTTCGCCCTGTTGGCGTATTTGCTGCAGCCTCCTGTAAAGTGGAGCAGGGCTGGAGAGCTGGCAGGGGGCCAGAGGACAGGGCTTTGCAGGCAGGGGGAATGTGGGTCACAGCACAACACCCAGGGGCCAGCAGCAAAGCAGGGAGGGGGCACAGCACTGCCCCACTGCAACCACTCCTGTGCTCCTGGGCTGGGGCAGACACGAGCTACACTCCCAAAACAAACCAACCAGCCTTCAGCACAATGATTTCACACAGTCAGTAAAAGATTAGAATAGAATACCCTTAGATCCTTTGAAAGAAACGATCTACCACTCCCATTTGGCAGCTGGAAAAGACTCCAATCAGCCCATTTCTGAGTGTGGGAAGCAGGTGGCACAAAATCTAGGTATGAACCTAAAGCCTCCATTTTGTAGCACATCAGAAGACTGTTGGCTTTTCCACACATACTGTGCTTGGGATGCATAAATATTTTAATTACAAGATCATTTCAACAAGCTTTTGATTTCACTCCAGAAGTTTGTAATAAAAAATGTATCAAATGGCAGTATTAATGAACTTGCCATGAAACAGAAGTTACACAAGTGGTTGGAGAGCTAGTTCATTTCTTAGAAATATATTGTCAATCAACAGCATTCATGTAAACTCAGTTTACACTTTCTGGTCTGCAATACAGCAGGGATGCAGACAAGAAAAAAGTTTCTGCACAACTAACAGAGAGGAAGTAGGAAAAAAGGCTCCTCTGTAAATTTTGTACAGGTCTAACAGGTAAGAGTCAATAAGTCTGTGCAGGGATGCTAAAGAGCACTGCCACACAACCAGGGGGGCAAAATACAGTCAGCTGTGACCACAGCCATTTATTAAACTCTAGTCACTTTGGTACACAAGTGGCAGATATGCTCTGGAAGAGGACACTGAGTTATCTCAAACAGATACTGTTTCTTCAAAGCAGAAAGAAACATAAACCACTCACTAAAAAAAATTATTGTTAAGAAACCAAGTAAATAAACAAAGAACCTTAATTTCAAAACTAACATGCTCTGAGTAACAAAAATAAACACTCTCCTCAGTAATTGTTTACTTCTGATAAACAATTACAGGTTATGTCAGGTTATTTCAGACAAAGGCTCAGATTTACCATTTGCTCTGTGTGGAAGTCAACAGATTGCCTGAAATGTGTCTTAAGACCATCACCTGAAAAGAAGGATGCAATCCTACTCCTTAGACCACAGGGCTGGTGCATTTTAGTCTGTCACCTCTTCTCATTTGTGAAGATCATTCAGGCAGGAATATTTTATATGACAGGGATTCAAAACGTACTTTGTAGGAAATCTGCTTTTAAAGTCAGGACATGCCTTAAGTGATGCCTTTTTTAATGCCTCAAGTTATTGGATTTACACATGATAAGCAACTGTTGGGTTTTACACCTAACCATACTCCATCTCTCCTTCAAGCCCTAAGTCAAGAACTTGCAACCTTATCCACAGCATCACATGGAGTGAGTGGTTTATCTTTAGTCCTGCTCAACATCAGAGCCTTAGGACAATTTTTGGAATATCTTTGTTGTCAATGCCAAAGGTAAAAATGGATACAGATGCTGCATTTATCTACTGGTGCCATCAGACAGTGACATTATGTAATCCAGAGTCTTGTCTGGAAAAGGTAATTGTGGGGATTTTTTAAATGTAAAAATCACTGAAGAATATGAACACTACCAACACAGAGCCCATAAGTGCACAACTTGTAAAACACGGTGACTGATCTCTTTAAAATACATCTCATGTCCTAAAGAATCCACTCTGCCTACTTCACTCACACAGCATTCCACTACAGCTGAGGAGTTTGTTGCATCTCACACCAAGTTTTGTACTTGTTTGCATTATTGTTGTACAATTACCAAAGCTGCACAGGTACAATAAATTTGAAGTTATCATCCAACCTCTGAAAATACTATTTTAAAGACTATAAGCCAGTATTAACCTATTAGAACACTTGTAGATTAACAATAGAATATTGCTTTTTAATTTATATTATAATGTAGCAAGTTTTTCATCTATAGAGCAGGTCCAGCTGGCAAAGCAGGAATCAATACTAGCACAGTGGTTAAAACATAGTATCAAAGTCAAACTCAACTGCTAAGCAGTAGTGACAACCTCCATCTAACACAAACCTCAGTGTTCACCAGATGCACAGAAAAAGTTGATAAAGGTCTCCACACAAGTAAGAACTGCTCAGAGGTTAACTGGTAATTCCTCAGCAGCAGTTACCTGAACCACAATGCAAATGCCTTCACAGAATTGATGAGAGGCAGAAATTTGGTGCAATTCACAGCAGCACTCAGAGCTCCCAGCCTGCTCTGCTGCTGGGGTGATAAGAACCCAGACAGGACTGGAGCCTGACAGCTGGGGTAGACTACAGGGTTAATGAAACTCTGCACCACACACCAGAGAGATTAAAAAAAAAAAAAAAGTAACTAAATTAAAAAGGCAAATTCAGCCTGAAATTAACATCTGATCCACAAAACTTAGATGCCTGTATAGTGAATTTGTTATTGCTTCTCTAATATGGACATCAAGTTCCTTCACAGGAATTCCTGAAGTGTGAAGAAACACATGACATCCACCTTAGGATTCCCATCACCTTTTGGGATGTAATTCCAATACCTGAGTTCAGCACATACTTACACAATACCCATACAATCTCAACAGTTTTCATGCATTACATAACAGATATTTGCCCCCCTTTTTTAAAAATGAAAGCATAAAGGGAATTACAACAGAGTAAAAAAATAAAAGTCTCCATCAAACACACACAGCATGAAAAGCAGAATAAAAAAAACCCCAAGAGATTCTTAGATAACAAAAACACACAAATATTACGTCAAACACAAGTAAGTGCTACAGCCAAACAAAGTGCTTTATATTCAATACTTCAAAATAAACAGAAAGAAAAGGTTTTCAGGAATTCACTGTAAGGCAGTTGTTTTCAAAGTTAGACCCAAAATTATGTTCTTCTCTCTGCCCTGCTTTATAGCCTATGCCCCAGCTTCACCAGTGGACAAACCAGTCTCTAAAATGCATCAATGAAAGAGCAGCTTTAGTAATATAACATGACTCTGTAAAATTCACCAAAAAAAAAAAATTAGCACTTGTTTCATATTCATAGGATTTTTTTACATGTTAGCTTAGTAAAAGACCCACCTTTTTCCTTCCCCAGTGAGGACACACCTTAAGTTTATCTTATCTAAACTTGACATGCTTCTTAACAACTAAGTTTAAGAAAGCTTATGAGGATTTTCAGGGAGTATACTGAAGCCCTCTTTTGCTTAAGGCCAAGTATTTGTGCTCAGTTGATAACTTGATTTTAAGACAGATAATCAAGAAACCAAGCTCAGTATTTCAACAGTTCAGGATTCCACTCTAAGACCTCTCATAACCCAGTATCTTTAGTATAACCCATATTTTTAGTATTGCATCACCTGTCCTAAACTAACTTTTGTACTGAAATACAATCACTGTCATTTTCCTATAGACCTCTTCAAAACATAGTCATTAATTTCATGGATTAAATTATGATTGCTTTATTCCTTCATAATAAAAACCACAAAATAAAACCATCTTTCTATCGTAGCTTGATACAATCAGCTGCTTCTTTTGCTTGCATATCTCTCATCACAAACCAGGAGAAAAATGCCAAAATTCCTTAAGTGGAACTGTAAAACCAGATCAAAAACAGAATCCAAGAATTATCCCAATTTATTTTTGTGTTCATTGTGATAGAGCAGTTCAAGTTTTAAGATAACATCATGCTTTCAAACACATTCAAGCAGTAGCCCAAAGCAGAGTGGCAGACACATGGTCAGCAGGCTGCCTGGAGCCCCCCAGGACAGTTCCTGCAGTGCACAGCCAACTCCCAGGGCTTTGTGTGTCTTTTCCTGGAGTCATGCAAGGCCACCAGGGTGATGAATTATTCTAACAGGAGCAACACAATCCTGGCCACCTTCCTGGGAGCACTTCAGATGGAGACAAAGGACATCTGTGTAACACACTGGCACCCTGAGTGCATCACACAGGTATTTGGTATCTGATCTCCTGTCAGTGCCAAGACATCCAGCCTTTCTCTGCACTGACTCTTTTAGAAGTGGTTGTGCAGCTCATCTGTCCAGAGAAGCTGATACAGGAGACTGCTCTAGATAGTCAAGTGCCAGCTCAAATCAAGATTCTCAGGTAAGATGAATTTATCCCATACACTGGCACTGACAATACAACCCTGATTTGCTGCCATGTGAACAGTTCAAGTTTGCAGTTCTGAAGGATTAACAGCAGCACTACCAACACTTGCAGGGAAACCACCAGCCCATGGCTGCTCCCAGGCTGACAGGAACAACCATGTAACCCTTTCACACAACAGCTTCTTGAATCGTGGGCTACTGGTCTTAGACAAGCCTTTCTCAGCAAGTTCACAGGCAAAGTGAAGTCTCTTGAGGACTGACATGTTGAAGAGTGTCACAGTGTAAAATGAGGTAACAGGCTTTGGAGAAGCCAGTGGCACAGATAACTCATCATCCTACTCTGGAAACTACAGCTTTCAGAACTGAAGTAGAAGATACTGAAACTCCACCTCCTGTGTCTGACTGACATATGGATGTTCCAGCTGCGACAAGGTTAGAAAAAAATGAGGGCAGAGAAAAGCAGGAAGAAAAATGCTCTATCCATTTATTTACAGCACTTGAAGGCTGAGGATGTCCAGCTGCTTGAATGCAAGGTCAGAAGTGACTACTGCAGGCAAGTGGAATAGGGAGTGATGCAAACAGGGGCACTGAATCTTAAACCAGATGTTTGCTTGGCTCAGGACTGTAGGTGCAAGCTGTTTAAACTGTAGTCATTAACAAAGATGTGTAGAAATTCATTCCAAGTGGTCAAGAGAACTACCAAATTAAACACTAGCCCTAACACCACCCAAAGGACAAATGCTCTTTTCTTACACCAGCTGCTGTGTGTCACACTTCTTATTCTTATTACTTTCATACTAATGATATTTCTTCTCTTGCTACTACCACTACATACTTCAAATCAGTGAACAATTTAGGCTGGAAGGGATCCCAGGAGTTAGTTAGTTTAGTCTCCTGCTCCAAGCAGAGCAAACAGTGAATACTTAAAAATTATTTCTGAAAAGAAAAATTAACACAAAATATAGTAAAGACCATACAAGGAAGCTGTGATAAATTTTACCATGAATCCTGTGAGTAGTCAAGAACTATGACAAAAATTGAACCACAAAAATGCAGATTGGTGCAATTTGATGCTGCATTTTTAGAAATGTTTTGATTCTCTCATACCCTATTAAAAAAACAGGAATCTTATTAATTGGAGGTTGGTGTTAACTACTTCCTCTGAACAATGCCTTGATACAAAGAAAAAGCCACCCAAATGCAATTAGCTCCTACATACACCTACAAAATAAAACATAGTACAAAAAGAAGACACAGAAGCTACAGAGTGAAGCTGCAAGCCACAGTTATGACTACAAATGTTTAGAGGCTCCAATACAATCATCTGGAATTTCATTAAGTATCACATTAATTGAGTTGAGTTTGCCAGTCCAGCAACTGCCAAAGAGCCTCCCCAGAAGTAAAATGTGTCTGTGACACCCTCCCAGTTCACCTGTCACACAACTGTGCTGCAGCCACTGTCACAGACAGAAAACCAAAAAGTCTTCATGTCACATTTCCAACAGAACCCAGCAAAGAGAGATTTCACACAAATGAGTTTGACTTGGACACAATTTGATAAAAGCAAGTCCTCATAGCTACAACGTTTAGAACATACTGGTTTTAGGATATTCCTTAGGTTCAAAACTGTAAAAGATGTGCTTTCCCCATATACTCAAATGACAGTTTCAGAATTATTTTGGAATTCAATTATCACTGAGCAGAAGTTCTATTGGTGGTAAACATCAGTCAGCTTTCTTCCTAATATACAATTTCCAATCAAGAGAAAGCATGTGTAAACCAGTTTTAAAGTAAGCCATTAGCAATGCAGGTCTCAGGAGTTTCCCAGTTTTAGAAAGTTAACATCTTCCATAAATGGCTTCTGAGAGTGCTCCTTCTGTGCTCGAAACATAAATGACAGGAATCTTACTCAAATTACCAGAAACATTAAGCCAGTGTGCATGAAAGGAAACACTATTACACACTGCAGCCACACAATAGAATCAGTCCTGTGGAATTTCTTATATGCCAGGCTGCTACTGCACACTTGTCCTGATCTATAATGGCCTTTGAATTACTAAGGAATTATGACTTGAACAAAACCTCACCAAGAGAAAGTTCCAAGAAGAGAAGCATTACCAGAGCTTAACTTTAGGCCACTGCAATTCCTAAAGTGACACCCAACTTTTTAGATTTCTTAAGGTTTAGATTAATCCAGTCTAATTCAGGTTCTTCCCACCACAAACCATGTAATGAAGGAGGAGTGTCACAGAGCACCCAACTCCCTCTGGGGACAAAAGCAAAGCGTGTGGCTGAGAAGTGACCTATTCAGCACCATTGTCTGATCACATGTTGCTGTGACTTATTTCCAGAGCAAGCTCCACCTGGTTCTTCCAGCCAGGAAAGCAGCTGCCACCTCACACAAACATCTGCAAGGAGAAGACTGTCAATCACCTTCTGTACCCAACAAGTGCAGTACTCCAGTTAGGAAAGAAATTGAATTTTTTTAACTGCAGATTTTTGTCTGCCTAATCTTAGGGATATTAAAGTTACTTAGAGAAACTCAAAATCCTAAGTCTCAAAGAAGACATAGCAATCAAGGTGAATTCAAACCAGGTCGATTACAGCACTATGTAGGAAATGTACTCAGCAACAAAGACACAAAGCAAAGCTATCCTGATCACTCCAGATGATCAGACAGCTTTCAAGTCATCCCTAATTTGTGGAAAGAAAAAGCATCACAGGCTGCACAAGTGGCAAAAGAGTGGAGAAAAGGAGAGTGAAGAAATAATGAGTAGGTGAGGAGATGTAGTTTAAATTCCTACAAAAAAAAAAAAACCTACAAAAAGCCTTAGATGAAACCTTACAAAAGCAGCCAGGAGAAAAAAAAATCAAAATTATTCCAATAATGTCCAAAACACTAAGAAAGCTTTCAGTCATAGTATTGATTACATGGTTAAAAAAACCCAAACCTTTGATTCAGATTGCAATATCTGAAAAACAGAGGAATGGATTTTGAAGATCAGTCAAAGGTGCATCACATGTTCATCACAGCCCCAAGCTACCCAGTCTACCTCTACATCTGTGAACTTTACCATGTACATTTATTCTAAATGGAATTCAGGAGCCTGCCCATGGCTTCTCCAAAGTTTATTTTAATGCACTCAGACACTGCTTGGCTGCACAGTACATGAGCTACAACTCCTGCTAAAAATCAGGAGTGCTGAACAGCTGTAGAGAACATAGTCTCACATAAGGAACAGGTTAATATTTTGTTACAAAAATATGAAAGTGTCATGTATAAAAATTACAGATTTTAGTTGTTAACAACTATTAAGTTCAGACACTAGGGAATCAAGACCAATTAATATATTAAGGCAAAACACAATAAATAATAAGCCACAACCAACAGGAAATCATGCCAAACATAATGTAACAAGTACTGTCTTTGGTGAAATTAAATTACTAGTTAATACCTGAAACACTAGCTTGTTTCATATTATACCAGTAGGGATACAGAAAATGATAGGAAAAATTAAGAAGATCTCAAAGTCCTTGGCTGCAGGAGTGACATTAAAACACTACCACAAAGTTAAGCAGCATATCCGATGTTTGGAAGAACCTTCAGTTTGGAGCTGGAAATGAAAAAATAGCTCTCCTTTAATTTCCCATAAGCAAAGCAAATCTAGTATAAACACTGACTGCATACACAAAGATCCTTTGAAATTAAAAGCAGGGTAAATTTCAGGTTATTCCATTAGGTGAGGCCAGCTGGACCAAACTCCCTTCCCTACTAATCCTTTATCGGCATTATGTTAGGAAAAGAAAATAAATTACTTGATATAATCTTCAAAAAGACATTTAAGATACATCTGAGCCACTGGTGGCTGAAGCAGTGCTTTTCTCCCCAGCAACACTAAATTTATTATCTCCAAAATCTTCGGTAACTCCTAGAGTACAGTATGTTATATATTACATGCATTATATTTATTTTACATATTATAGGAAGAGCAGAGCTACGTGGTTCTCTCTCATCACGGGTGACGCTTCGCGAGCAAAGGTCCAGGCGAAAGGCACCCGAGACCCACAGGGAGCCAGAGCAGCCCAGTTCCTGCTGCTCCCCGGGCAGGGCACCCGCGCCCGGCCCG
>JANPWX010000244.1:463996-477952 GCA_024734555.1 Trochalopteron elliotii
CACACCGAACCCGTCCTTGGGAGCAGAGGTGCACACAGACAGGGCAGAGGCGGGACGGGAACCGCCCGGGTCGGCTCCCAGCCGTGCACGATCTCACCGAACCCGTCCTGGAGAGGGGCAGAGGGACAGGGCAGTGATGGCAGCAGAGCTCCCGGGGAAGCTCTGGGAGCACACGGCCTCCCACGGGATGCAAGAGGGAACGCTGCCGTACCTGTCCAGCCAAAAGTGGACGGGATGCATAGAAAGTTCCAATTTTGCTAATTCTACACTTTGACTTGGTTGTTACCATGTAAAAAACCCCATCCAGTTAAGCCAGAGTCAGCAGGACTTTCCAAATAATGAAGCCTTCTCTCCACTAATACGACCCTTAGAAGTTTTTAAGACAAAACCTCAACAAACAAACCAAAAAAACCATCGCTTGAAGTTAAGCATATTGGGAGGAAACAGCTTAGAACAGAGGGGAAACAAGCAGATTTTGGTTATGGGGCTGCACGAAGCTGAGGCACGTTTTGTCTCATAAGGTATAGTGTGTTTATAACTACACAAAGCAAATACTTGGGAGTTTCCTGCAGTGCTGACATGCGAGGGACCAAGTCATCTGCAGCGTTATTCATATTAGAACACTGTAGGACAGATTACAGAGCTGTTTTGAAAGCTGGAGGTCTTGGAACTAAAAATGAAATATGTCAGTTTGGTAGAGACCCCAGGGCAGTTTTGGTTGGAGAACAAAAGCCCCCCTGAAGGGGCATTTGTGTCACATAATCCTGACATGAGAACCAGAAGGTTTCTGGCTGCACACCAGCAGCAACATGTGGCCCATGGACAAACAAACATTTCTACATGTGTTAGTGGAAATAAGGGTTTCCCACTGATGATATCCAGGGAAAACATTAGTGTGCAGGGTAACATTATAAAAGAAAGGAAGGAAAAAACCCCCAAAAAACCCCAAACAAACAAACAAACAAATCCCCACTCACAGCATAGAAAGTTCATTTTGGAAGAAAAAGTATAATGAAAGACTAAAACCCTCTGCAAAGTGGAAGCTTTTCTTTCAAGTACCAACAAGAGCTTACCTTCCCCTGAACCTAAAGAAAGAGTTTTAAAGACCTTGTGAAAACCCCTCTCTGGTTATTCTGTGGCACATAGTTACTTTGCAGTTTTCAGACATTGTCAGTCTCTGTTTTTCAAACTGAGTATAATTAAGGACACGTCTCACCTGCGCTTCTGTTGGAATATTTGGAATTTTGTCAAACTAAAAGTAAGTCCCAGCTGTGCATGGCGTGTTTCTGTTTAAGAAAAAGAAAAGTAGTATATATTGTTTGGGTTTGTTTCCTTCTAGTTCTAACCTTTGCTTGTTAGGTGGCATTTATTAACCAGGACGTGCCTGATACATTTCATATCGTACGGAAACAAGGTAGCACCATTTCAGCACTCAGGGGTCACTGGTGATGAATAATAGATAAAACTCCCGTGGAAAGGGAGCTGCATGCATTCTGCTGACAGAGTGACTTGTTACTGAACACTTTTTACTGTCACTGTGAGCATTTAACAGCTCAGGTCTATAATGAGGGCAACGCTGCACTGCAGGTTTGTGTTTTGTTTGAGCTCAGACACAGCCTGTAGGTCAGGAAAGCCTTCACTGGAGGCAGGTGCTGCCTTTTCAGAGCAATTGAGCTGAGCAGCACACAGAACACAGAGACAGCAATTCTTGTACACATTTTGGCATTCTTCTAGAAGGTTTTTGAAATGGAGCTTCTTTCTGATGGCTCCTGGAGCACTGAGTTGTGAGAATTTTGTGTGTGTGTGTTGGGGGGGAGTAGAGCCAAGTATGCATTTGATCACAGAGTGCATATTACCACTGATTTCAGGGGAAAAGAATTAGTTGTGTTTCACAATCTTCCTTCCTTCCTTGACAGACACTTACTCCCTAGGTACTTGCTAGGATATACACAATTAGTCCACAGAATTTCTGAGGATGCCAGATGTCCTTCAGAGTGTACAAACCTGTTTTGCAGGCTGTCACACATAGGAATTGTGTAAACTCAAACACTACATTTTTAACAGGGCTAGTAGTTTGTTTTTCCACTTTGGAACAGCTGGTACTCAAAACAAAAGTGGAGCTATGATAATTTTACTGGCAAAATATCTACTGGAGTGTAAATGGACCTGTTTGCTTGAGGTTTTAAACCATTATAAAAGCTTTTCTTGTTTAAATCTCTTCTACATCAAAATGTTTAGAATAAATATACCAGCTTTTAATTTAATAAATAGTAAAATGCTTTTTTTTTTCAAAATATTGAAAATTATTATTTTTTTTAAATATTGAAAACCACCCATATAAATCCACCCTCACGTGATCAAGACTGTCTAGAAAAGAAAAGTCTGGCCCAGCTTAGGGTAACACATGAGGACTGAGGTGCAGAGAAATTGTCCCCCCACAACTGCAGTTCTACTGTCCTTGTGCTGCCTCTGATCTGTTCAACCCTGTGCTGAGTCTGTCCAGCTCATTGAATTTAGTGACAGAACAGGCCACTTTCTTTTTCCTCCTGGGCTACTTAGATGAATCAAATAAGTGGCATTTGACAAAGGCCAGGGCTGGTGTAAAGTAAGAATGGAGAACAGGAGTTATTTCTTGGTGAGAGCAAGTTATTAATACAATAAACAATCCCAAGGCAGCTTCTCCAGGAATTTGCTGCCCGTGGTGAGTCAGCCCTCACCTGAGTGGCAGTGAAATGGAGGGCTCTGTTCATATGATGTTAGGAATAATGGTCTGTACTTTGGTGATGACTTCCACCCAAGCTTGCAGCCTGGCAGGGACACCTATGAAATACCAGTGCTTTAGCCAAGTGAACTGAAGCAGAAGAGAAAGATGTGTTTCACCAGAAGGCTCCAAACAGGTTAACAGCTTCAAGAAGTTACTTTCTCACCACCAACAGGTAGGTTTTTAAAATTCCATAAACTACCAGCAGCCTTAAAATGGAAAGAGAGTTGTTTTAGGGTGCTGAGTTATGAATGAGGTGACTCAGTTTACCTTGATATCAAGTAACTTCCTGAGATGCTGCAACAAGAGAAAGAAACATTTTGGCTGAGTGTGGGAGGAGCAGGAAAGGAATACAACTTCCCTTTGTGGTGTGGCAGCAAGCTGGGATTCCAGTGACACACTGTGAGCCATGCCCTGAAATTTAAAGGTATTCAAATATGTGCAGTAGTTATGCACCTAAATGAGCAGCCTGATATTTAGAGTTGCTTTGAAGTCAGAAAGCACTTTTAAAAACAAAGTCAAAGGAACAAGTTATTTACTCAGGAGAAAGAAAAGACAGGAGGTTAGAGGTAAATTATTGGAAGTTTGACCAGGTGCCAAGAATTGTAAATTAATATTCTTAAACCCTGGCAAATTCTCTTTCCAGGTAGTCTGTGGAGATGTAGCTGAGAACTAGAGAACAGAAAACATAACTATGTTTCAGTATGATGTCTTCATTAAGAACCAAGTCTCTCCTAAGCTTTACTGGTGCTCCTGGAAACATCTTTTTACTGATTTGTTGTTCCAACACTGCTATTTAACAAATGCTCTTTCTGGCCTGTTCCTCTCCCTGTGCTGGACATTGGCAGAACTGCAGTCCATGAATTCCCTCATAGAAATGTATTTGAAGCTATTTCATTGGAAGAATTTCAAATAAAAGTCTTTGGTTTTCCAAATGTAGCACCAGAGCCTAAGCTCTATTTCACAGTCCAATCATAGAATTACTCCACGTCTGCAAAGGAATTTAGAACTTGTCTCACATTTCACTGTGGGTTGGCAGAGTACTTTGGAGCTGGATTCTTCTTTTTGAGGGCTCCAGTCTAGAATTAAAGCCTTTGTTAATAGTTCCTTTTGGAGCAATTAAACACATACTGCAGGCTTCAAAAAGAGCATAAAATTAATTGGTTTTACTTTAGATAGCAAAAGAAATACATGGATTGCTACACTAAAATGCCAGTTTATAATTCTCTGTGTCCATCTTCTCAGCTCTCAAATACCTCACAAGCTCATTATTTTTAAAAATAGTCATGTGTGTCCCTTACTTCTGTGTGTATACACAACCTTTATTCCCCTTGATTGTGTATCTCTAAAAATAAAGACTGAAAGGTCTTTTTTGCATCTCTTTTTACAAGTGACTCTAATTGGAGGCTCAGAGTTCTCAGCTCTGTGTTCCACTGCTTAGTTACCCTTTATTGTTTAGATCTCAGAGATCTGTCAGGTGGGTTCTCCTTGGATCTTTGTGCACAGTGCTTCTCTTCGAATGCACAGGCAGAGCAGTTCCTCCTTAGACAGAATTTCTTCTGTGGTCTTGATACCATGAGACTCCAGACTGAAAAGTAGGAGAGGGAAAGTAGTTTAGGTAAGTAGTTTTTCTGTCAAAACTGTTATGTGTGCGGGTTCCTTGCTATCAAGGCTCAAAAGAAACAAGGATGGGGATTTAGGTGTGCACATTGTGCAGAACCTGTGCAGTTTATAAACCTTATGACAGTTAAAATGTTGTAAATAGCAGAGGGATTGCTTAACGTGGAAGGAATGTGCTGAGCAAAGGACGCACATGCAAGGAAGGGAAGAATGAGATCACTTAAATGATGTAAACAGTGGCTGAGCTGGGATGAGGAAGGTTAGAGACAGGAGGGAATCTCTTTTGCAGAAAGGCAGGGACTGTGTGGTTTGAGAGATCTGAAAGCCGGGTGTGGGATGGGTGGGAGGAGGCATCTTGTCAATCAAAACACTGAAACAGCTGGAAAGAAACCTTGTGAAGTGCAATCCAGACCTCTGTTTATCTGTTCTTATGCTTTTAGATCAGCAATATTTTGATTAGAAAATTTACCTTTTGCTTCCTTAGAAGCAGCATGGGCAGCAGGACCAGCGCAGTGACCACCACTGCTGAGGCCACACCTCCAGTGCAGTGCCCAGTCCTGGGCCTCTCATGACAAGAAGGACATTGAGGTGCTGGATCATGTCCAGAAAAAGGCAACAGAGCTGGGGAAGGGGCTGGAGCACAAGGGTGATGTTTATTCACACTGTTTATTCACATTCTTTCTGATTGCAGGGACTCCCTGACATGGAGAAGCTCTGAGCTGCCATGTCCACTGCTGGATACCATAATAACTCAAGGCCAGTTCTCCTAAAGATGGTTTGTAAATATGGTAAGAGTTTTAAATAAATATGGTTTTTTAAATATGGTAAGAATTTTATAGCACTTAAATTTTATATGGGAATTTTTACATGCTGTCTGTCTCAAGGGAGGGGACAACAGAAAACTGGTTCCATGTGGGATTTTCATGTACTTTCTTTTCACCTTCTTAATTCTCTGGAATTCCAGTTGAGGGAGCATGTTGTCCATTAGAGATCCCTTAAGATTTTATCTTCAGTAATGACTAAAGCAGAATGGCATTATTGTTATGAAAGAAGAATAACAGTGTCATGGGACTTTTAAAGCTGTTCTTCTATGGCTAGTTAACATGTTAACATTGTTGCAGAAAATAATTATTTCATTATGGAACTGTTAGAATGAAATAGTGAGCTTGTTTCTAAATAGGCTTAATTACTCTAGAAGAATTCTGTGCCAGTATTCTTATTCCAGAGACAGCAATTTGCGTGGGGAATTATTCTGGAGTTGTGGTGGCTAAATCAATTATAATTTCCCTCCTGTCTTGAGAGAGAGCACACATTGCCACCATGATGCTGTACATGAGAATTTGAAAAAAGTGAATGTGTGTTACTCAAACCTCTGAATATCTAGAGAATTTGACTAACATTACCAGAACAGAAATTCTTGTTAGACTTTGGTGTATGTCGAACACTTCACAAAATTCATAATTGTTCCTGCACATTTATTTTTGTTGTAATTCCATTACTCCTGTTGGCATTAAACCACTGATGATTTTTTAGTTTATTCTGTCCACCCACAAAGTCACTAAAATAATAGCATGTAGGAGATTATTTTTATAAATTATGTTTACGTTCTGTAAAAACTGCTGTACCAACATAAAAATGTCACTGGCATTGTAACAAGCATAGGCTTAAGACAAACTTGCTTGAACAATTCCTGTTTTATGCATTGTCCCTAGTAGTTACACAACTATTCTGGCACATGTGAAATGTCAGAAAAATGAAAAGGTGTCTTCTTTCCCCCAAGGGTTTGCAGTCTATTAGCACTGCTTTCCTGGGCTGTGCACTTTCTCTGTTCCATAAGCTGGTTCCTTGCTAAGTAACCTTTGAACACAGTGGGAGATATAGAGGCTGTCTGTGATTTAATTGACTGTGTTTATACTATTGTTATTTTAATCACTATTTTAAAGGAATATTTTTCTCTTCTGTTGTTTTGCTCTTTAATCCATTTTGGAAATACTTGATGTAGCACCAGCGACATCACTCTTTTCAAAGCTGTGGTCTAATTAAAATGTGCTGAACCAAACAGGCAAAATCCACATTGTTCTTGCTTTTGCTCTGTGTGCAAATGACATTAAACAATATTTTGTCTAAGAGCAGCATTGTTCCATGCAGCTTGTAAAAGTTAATGAACATGGTGAACCCTTTAGTAGCTCCATTCTTTTATTTACTACCAGTCTGTATCCCATTTCTAGAACAGCTTATTTCCTCCCAGCCATACAGTCAAAGCATGCATTTCACAAAACATGGATTTATGAAAATAACTGTTTCAGAAAGTTTTAACACTGTTTTAGGAGATGAGTGTCTGTAAGACTGCTGTTCCTTGAAGTGCAACAAGATTTGAGAAGAAAAAGTGGTGGGTTTTGGTATGTACATTGGTCTTAGAGATTTTTAGAATTGTTGAGGTGAGGTGATTTGTAAGAGACTTTTGGGGGGGGATTTATTCTGTAAATAGCCTTAGAGAATTGGAGAGGATCAGAGCAAGCCTGTACTATAAGATTTGACAGTGTAGGTCAGTTGCCTCAGTGAGTGGGAAAAAAAGAGCTGTGCCAGCACAAAACCATCAATGTAGAAACAACTATACAACCAGAAGAATTCCTTTGTCAGCCCAGCTAATGTTGTTTGTGAAGGGAATGTTATAGTCCTAGCAGAAAACCCTCTTTCTCTTGGTAAGTGCTGTGCAATTATGCCAGCAGAATTTCTGAAGTACAGTCAGGCAAAAAAGCTGGCACGAGCTTGAACAGAGAAACCCCAAAGCAGTGCCAGAACAAAACTTTGTTGTTTAAGTAATGTGTGGTAAATAGACCTCAAGTTATTGTTCTGTGACAGATGAATTTCAATCTTCAATCATTGACATGATGATATTATTTACTTTGATTTCCCATGCAGAGTTTTCGTTTTATTATTTTGGCTTAGACACTCACAACAGCTTTTTTCAAATTGAATAGTGAAAGATAAAATTTCTCTTACCTTTTCCAGGTGACTGATTTCTGTCACATAATATCAATTTAACATGTTACAAATAAGAACTGACAAGGATTTCTGGAAGTCTTTGGTTTCTCCAGATGTTTAACGAAACCAACAGTGAAAAGTGGGTTCACAGCAGGAAATGCTCTGGCTGGATGTTCAGTGCTTGGTGTGCCCAGGTTCTGCCAGAGCAACATGGAACTGGAGGTGTAAGTCTAAAACATTTGTGTATTGTTTGTGTACAACTCCAAAGCACCAGCTCCTGCTCTGTGCTGGCCTGTGCTCCCTTCACCTGAGCTCCCTTCACCAGGTGAAATGATTTCATTTCTTGAAATCCTGTTCAGCAATTTGATACCCTAGTAGAACTGTCAGTGCTAAAACCATTCTTCTAAACAACAACAAAAAAATATAGTTCATACTGGTCTTTGTAAATTGTCCCCAGGTGTCACTCCTGAGTCAGACAGAAATATATTAGAAACAAATCTGAGAATTGGTTTTCCTTTTCTTTTTTTTCTTCCTGTTGTTTCTGCAGTTGAAACATCTCTTCTTGCATTTTTTTCCCATTGTTCTCTGTAAGGATGCCAACTCCAGTAGGCCAACTTGCCTGAATTATTCTTAGAGGATATCTTGGGGAGTTTTTGAATTTCAGTTCAGTTCAGTAACTGCAGAAATACTTCCCTGGCAATACTTTGTGATTTATGGTTAAATGACTATTGTAGTTGATAAATTCTTTCCTATTTTGTCCAACTCTGCTAATTTCTGCCATCCTTTTGAAGCAAAATCAAATTACAAGAAGAGAGCATTTATTAGAATCAACATGTAGGTATTTGAAAAGCCAATGCAAGCTCTGTAAATCCCATAACTGAACAAGAGCTGAAATGTAACTTTACTGGTAAATAAGGCATATATTTATTATTCTCTAAAGGTACATATCACTGTTGCAGAACCATCATTCCAGTCATCTCATTTTTTCATATGTTTGCACAGTCTACACATAACAAAACAGTGTTCTGCTTAGAGGATTTAATGTATATTCCACAAGGCAATGGGTCAATTATTAACATAAAATAACTACAGTTTCTAAGTAAAAATATCCTTTTCTTAATGTCATTTAATGAATTTATTCTTAATGCTTCTGGGTTTTGTTTCATTTGTTGGCTGAATCCAATATTTTAGTTTATATACAGCTTCTCAATTCAGGCATAAAACATCTCATATTAAAGCCAGTTGGTATAGTACACTTCTCCCAAAAAAGTGCTTAAAGAGTTGTTTAGGTTGGTTTTTTTTAATATTAACTTCCTTCTATCAAAATTACTCAAAAGTGAAGGTTGCACAAGAACCTTGTTAAGCTAGAAAATATCTTCCTTACTCCTGGATGCAGATTTTGAAATAACGTGTGCTTTAGCTGTGTAGTGAGATGTCAGTGGGAACTATTGCTTATCAAGATCTATTGATTACATGCTTGCTTTCACTCCCTTGAGGAGAGGAACTTTTGAATGTTGGGATGTGCAGAAAACAAAGGCAACAGGCCGTGACAACTGTAATTGCTCATTGTTTTTTGAACCATTTGTTGCCTGTGTTTCATCATTACATCCATCACTGGCACTGTGTATAGCTGAGGGGAAAAGGCTGGGACTTCGAGTGGTGGCTGCTTAAAGGAATGACATATTAGAGATCCTTGATGTCATTGCTCCCCAGTCCTCAACGTGTGGAAAATGTATTGCTTAATTATCAAGGATTTGTGGTTTGGGACACATCTGTCAAAAAAATTAGTTTATCCTTAAAGGCTGTAACTTTGGGAAATAGTCATCCAACTGCAGAAGGAGAATTATTGCTGTAAGAGACAGCATCATTCTCCAGAGCTCTGATGAAATGAGCTGTATTGTGCCTTTTACCTGGGGGCAGGTTTCCTCCAGTTTGACTGAAAATATGAGACTACTTTGCATTTACTTTGTGTCTTATGAGAAATGTGTTTGAACTCCAACCAGGCTTATAGGAAAACTTTCTGGCCAACTGAGAGAGAAAGCATTTCTCCCACAGTATCTTATGATCCTATATATACAATCTCAAAATAATTAGGCATAAATTGATTTCTACTGTACTTAAAGTTTGACAGGACTTTTAAAATGAAGACATTGGTGCATTAGTTCACCAAATGCGGATTTCTGTGGTGGACTTAGTTGCACATCCCCAGTAGGTGATCAGCTATTTTTATGTACATATACATGTACATATACATATACATATACACATATAGTTTTTTTGTTTTGTTTCTGGCTTTTTTTCCCAGGCCATAGGATGTAAAACTCCATGAACTGACTGGATTAATGAATTAAAGCTGTTGCCATGTGGTCAGGTAAATCCTCCAGCCCTTCCTCATGCTTCAGAGTACATAGAGTGAAGAGCAGGACTATCCCTTTCACTAACACCAAGACATTTAATCAGCTTATCTGTATATAATCTAACCACATCTTTGGTGACCTCCAGATGTCATATTTTGTTATTTCTTCCCTTGCTTTTAGATCAGTATTTCTCTTATAAAGTCCCTTTACAGTTTTTATGAATAGTACCAATATCACATCGAGTAGCTATCAGTTGTAGGATACATCACAGCAACATGCAGAGCAGGAGTGCCTAGCAAATCCCAACAAAGATGGGTAAGGTGTTGCACCCCTGAAAAAGTAGTCCAGGAGTGCAGCAAAGGTTGGGATCTTTCACTGAAGTCAGTGCATTAAAGCTTAAAGAATTGGATCCAAGCTTGTCTGTCCTGAAATTTACTTACTATACCTGTGGATACCATGAGGATATTTTCATGAGTGTCTACTTTCTTGAGATCTCTGTTGAGAATGTGATTGTCCTCTGCATGACTGAAAAGACTAAACAGAATCTTAAAAACAAAACCTGAAGTGACTCTGTGCATAAAGTACCAAATGGTGCTTCATCAGAAACATGGATGATATTGCAGCCAGTGAGGTTTCTTCCCCCAGAGTGTGATTGTATGGAGCAAGGCAGAACCACTTTTATGACTTCAGCACCACCACTGACTTCCCAGTGAAAGTTTTGGCATAACCCACAGCCTCTACCCTTATTTTCTTCTGTCACATCTGAGTCAGATTTCATCAATTCCTATTTATCCACTAATCTTAAAGAGGGAGAAAAGGCTGTGACAGAAAGCCTTGAGCTGTGCACCTGGCCCATAGATACAAGTGCAGAAGCCACAATAAGCATTTCCATCTGCTAGAGACTAGAATACAGATCTGTTAGACTGCTCCACTAAAAACAGTTTGTGTATTCCCACATGGTGCCTGTTGTGGGAAAATAAGTCTCATAGTGATGTGGTGTGAAATTACAACTCCTCATACAATGTTTTCCTTTTCTATTTCCGTAGTCGAAAAGGCAATTAACTTAAACATGATGAAGAGAGAGAACCTGTAATTTTGATCTGTCTGTGGCAGTGATACTGGATAGAGGCAGATACTGCTACTTGCTGGAAATTACTGGTTAACTTTGTATTTAAAATAAATTCCATTAGAATAAAACATCAAGATACAAGTCAGCTGTGCAAACTATTGTCATTGTGGCAGTCTGTATTCAAAGTGTTTTATTTTTCCTATGAGGAGACAAAATACATTTTCAGAAATGTTACATTCACTGTATATACATCTACCTGGCTGGGAAGAAGATGTCCTATGAACTTATTTTTCCACGCTGGGTACTGCAGTTTTAGCCCAATGACAGTCCTGTATTATGGAAAAATAAGTGAAAAATGCAGATAATGTTTTGAATCAAGATTGTCAAATATTAATACAGCACTTCTTTCATGATTAGAATGTAATCTTATTAAATTCCTCATAGAAATATGATAATAAGAAGGAAAAAAAATAAAAGCTAAAACCCCCAAAATGAGCTAAGCAAAAATGCCAACCAAACCCTAATAGATGATAAATGAGACTAATTCAGAAGCAATCACCATGAAATAAAATCCCAAAGTTTTAGAGACAAGAGTAATTTTTATGAACTCCTGTTTGGAGATCTTTCTTCTCTACAGTTTGTAGTGCTTAGCACCTGCTCCAGAAATGTCTTCTATAAATAACCATTTTCTGTTTCAGACAAAATTTACATTGAAAACTATCTTGGTGCAGCTGCTCAGTTTTTCTACAATTGTGAATTGCCAAAAAAAGGAACAGTAATTCCTTGGGGACCTCTGAGTTAAACCCTCTTTCTGTAACATGATCCCATGTAGTGGAGCTGTGATGGAAGTCCATTATTACTGCTAGCTGTTCTTCTGCTCAAACTGAGAACTGAGAAGCCCTTTGTAGATGATCCTGGCTCTTTTACAATTTCTGTGGCTTTGTAGTTCCATAATTACTGCCCCTGATGGCACAGTGCCCCAAGAACGAGTACTTTGATCATTTGCTGCTCTCGTGTACTCCTTGTCACCTCCGGTGCTCCAGCGCACCACCGCCCTCGTGTGAAAACTACTGTGAGCAGAGTAAGTACATTTCTGCAATACTCTGTGGCTGTGCTGGGCATCTTCATGTTGTATTTTCCATTCAAGTTTGATGCGTTGGGACGTGTTTACTGTACATTAGTTATTGTTTCTGATTAATGTAATGCATCTCTTTTATTTCATAAGGTACCGATTCAAGTGGAATTCTTTGGATTTGTCTGGGCACAGGGTTGGTTTTAATACTCACTCTGTTCACCTTAATGGTCTTGTTTAAATGGAAGCACCTAAAGCAACTAAAAGAAAAACTGGAAAACACAGGTGAATAAATAAGATTCTTCATCAAATAATTTTAGATCGTTGTACATTTTAGCTAATGTTACCATGTAAAAACATTGTGTATATTCCAGATTCTGATGACTGTCTTTTTTGGATTGTTTGGTATTCCTCAAATAGTCTCCATGAAGTTATCATAGTTATTAGGGAATAAATATCCGGATGTTGACTTGCAAAAGCAGCAATTTCTCTTTGTCAGTTCTGGATCCTGCCAGGATTATGTTGTATATGGCTTATTTGCTGCTGTTTTGAGAAATCATTTATGAACACTCAAAAGCAAAAAACTTTGTAAAGGTTTCACCCTCACTGAACGCAAAAGGAATTCTTTTCAGGCAGAGGATATACATTCAATATTAGCTTTTCATTTGATAAGACTTTAAATAATTTTATTTAATATTGTAGTCTGTGACAAGCATATGTGGTACATTTTGTGAAGGTGAAAAAAGGGTTTTTTTCCATTTTACAAATACTGTGTTTGTGAGTTCTCAGACAATAAATAATAACTGATTAGAAAATATGTGTTGGATTACTTTAATGCTTATGCTGAAGTAGAGGGTTGTATTGTCATACAACAAAAAATTATCATATGTAGCTACATCTTAAAACTTTCATTATATCTTAAAATTTTCACTGAGGTTAGAACATAGTTGGACCATAATGAAACCTGGATCTTTAATAGCTCTTTGTTTAGTATAGCATGATGTATGTACTGAATTAACTTCTGTACATTTACAGACTCCGCTGTGCAGCCGGATAATATTCTCAAGGCTAATACTGAAAGCAGTGTGAACACAGAAGAAATGAGACACACACTTCCAAGTGAAACATTAATGTATTCAGTGGAAGAATGCACTTGCAGTGACTGTGGCTTGGTAAAACCTCAGACTGGCTGTGAAACTTCATTTCCATTACCAGCTACTGAAGAACGAGCTACTGTTCTAGTTACCACCAAGTCTTTTGACTATTACAACTACGTTCTGGGTGTTGGATGACTGGGAGAGAAGTGTATTTGTACTGAGTAATAACAAATGAGTTATTCCAGTATAGCTGTTAACCTTAATACTTGCAGTCAGTGGAGAAGGTAGTATATCATCCTTAGAGATCTTCCTTTGTGCTTGCATTAATATTGTTATAATATTTCTAATTCTAGTATTTCATTAGTCAAGTATTTCTACATTATTCTCAGGCACTCAACTATTTATTGGAATTTTTAATTTCAGAAAGTCCTTACATAGGACAGCTTTTTCTGCCTTTAGAGATTGTACCTACTTACAGCAGATATGTACAAAATAAACAAGCAAATATATATATTCGTGTTTGCAAATATATATGTTCATGTTGCTCAGATCTTGTGCCAAAAATGACTTGATGGTACACAAGGACTGTTCCAAGAGGCAGAAACGAAGACCTACAGTACATCCCCAGTCTTGAAGAGAGTAATTTCAACACTTGCAATAGGAATGTTCTAAAGATGGATTGTAGAGTCTGGAGTTCAGAAGGTATCACTGGGTCACCCCAAGGGAGGTTGTGGTGCTGGGAACACAGATCACAGAATGTCCTGAGTCAGAAGGGTCCTGACCCACAAGGGTCACTGAAGTCCAGCTCCTGGTCCTCACTGCAATCCCTACAATCCCATGTATTTCCTGGTGGTACAGGCTTTCCTTTCAGTGCCAAGTGTTTTCAGACTGAGATTTATTTCTCTTTTACTAATTTTTTTTTTTACTTACCCTTGTTATATTACAAGGATAGGTGTTTAGTCATGCTAGACAACTCTGTGGCCTAAAATTAGGAA